>CM031378.1:27607406-27892334 GCA_018208015.1 Medicago ruthenica | reverse complement strand
GTTTTTTTTCCTCGGGAAAAAGACGCGCAAATCCTCCGAGGTCGTCCTCGAACGCTCGGAGGTGCCTTTGTGAAGCCGCCACCAAAGTTTTTGTGTAAAGGGAACGTTGATAAACCCTTAAGTTTTTTTTATTGTAAAGGGAAACGATAATAAAACCCTTTTGACGATGAGGATAAGGATTAGGTCATCGCAACCATTGTCGGGTTCGGGAGTCGGTTACGCTGAGGGGAAGGTATTAGCACCCCTTACGTCCGTTGTACTCAACGGGAACCTTCTATTTGGTTAAAGCTTGAATTGTTTTTTAATACTTTGCGTGCATGTTCATTTATGTTAAAAATATAATAAAGGGGGGGAAAGAGATAAAAACAAACGAAGAAAAAGTTTTTATTATTATTGTGCTTGACAAGATGTCGATCTTGCTCCTACGTATCTCCCGGTAGTCGGAGAATTCAAAGCATACGTAGTTCTTTGGTAGAAAAACGTATGTGTGTTGGTTGATTTTAATTGGACGATGTTTTAACCGAATTCTTGCGATTAAACGTAGCTTGTATGCTCGCACTTGGAGACTTATTAAGCGTTCGTTCGCGAATCACATTAGAATTGTTAAAAGGTACGTCCGTTAGGGTAGAGGGTTGAATTGGTCGCTATGGGACCAAGGGAGGTGCAATGGACTCATATAAGTCAAACATTGACCGAGTGGACTCCGAAGAGTCGGGCGATTGTTCGATTGATCCACTGAGATCAAGAACGGGTACAATGGACTCGGACGAGTCGAACATTGACCGAGTGGACTCTAACGAGTCGAGGGGTTGAGTCTAATGGCCAACGGGGGACCAAAAGGCTTGGATTGACCACAAGGGGCCAAGATTTGGTTTGGTTAGGGTTGTACATATTAAAAAAGGGAATGACGATTGTCCGAGCGACGAGACATACGTCACGCATTCGTACAATCGGGGCGATGGAGAGACATACGTCACACCATCCCTTTTTCATTCATGTTTTTGGATTGAATTCTTTAGAAATCCCAAGGTATGTCAAAACATTTGGTTTGAAAACCCAAAATGGGAAGGTTTAGCAAATTTGCTAGAAAGCGCGCAAGTTCGTCTCATTTTGCGAAAATGCGAACGTAAACGGTGTATGTTCATCTTTGAGTTTTGAACATCATGAACAATATTTATTGTTCAAGTTTAGATTGAAAAGCTGAACATAGCTTGTTTGTTCATGTGGTTTTGGAAAGTTTGGGAACATAACTTGCTTTGCAAGTTACCCACAAAATGGTTATACGAACTTGTGATTTTGCCAAAATTATGCAAAAACCTTGTTATGGTTTGAAGAACAGAGGTTTAAAAACTCTTAGGTTCTGAGCTCTGGGGCTAGAACCTCAAAAATTGGTTGGTTTGATACAAAAACTCAGGTTCTGAGTTCTGTCATGGTCGCACTGCGACCATGACTTCGCACTGCGAAGCATGCGAAATTTTGGGTTCAGAAGCTGTTTCTGAACTTTTGTTCAGAAACAACTTCTGAACACACTCAAGACCTTATAGATGGGTGAAAAACTTTGAGTTTTTGGGGTGAAAAAGGTTGGACAAACCAGTTTTGATGTTTTGAAAACCTTGGGATTTCTTTGGAATTCAAAAGGGGTTTTTTAGGACAAAGAGTTTTGAGCCAAAATAGCTATGCAAACACAATTAAAAATGCAAGATAAAGAGCTTAGTAACTTACAGAACTCCTTAGCAAAGCTCCAGCTGCACTTGGTTTGTATTGATTGAAGGCTTGTGCAAAAGGTTTGAGTATTTGTGATGGTTTTGGAACTTTGTAATGCTTTGTGTGGATTGGTTTTTTCTGGTTGTTTGTGGAGATTTGTAGGTTGAAATGAGTAGAGTTTCTGCTCTTTGAATGCTGTGTTAACTGTGTTTTTAACAAGTCCTTGTAACCTTGGGCATTGCCTCCTATTTATAGGCCAAAACCAAATCTTTGTCATCATTACACAATCCCAAAATTCAGCTGACTTGTGGCCAAGATTAAGCTGAATCCCTTTGCATTAAATGCCAATGGATAGAGGCAACCCTGCCTTGTACCAAGGGGCAAGATACAGCTTGATTTCAGCCACAAATTCAACTTATTCTAGAAGGTAATGATGAAGAACAAAGCTGATTTGCAATTGGCTAATGCTTGGGGATCAATCCTTGCAATCTCAATGGTTGATCAATAAAACGTGCACTGTATTGTGCAGAGATTGAGGGATGAAAAGGCTACTTATGGCTGGTGTGAGGGGGTGAAAAGCTGCTGCAAAACAGAGTAGGCAATCATGGTTTTTCAAGTGAAAAAACCCAGCTGGTTTGACTGGTTTTGGGGGCAGCAAGCAGGAGGAAAGTCCTCAAGCAGGTGGCTGGCAACCTTGTGGTGGTTAGCAGGTCACCTGGGAGGGACTAGAGCTGCCCAAGGGCAAGCCCACTTGCTTGTCACATGCTAGGTTGGAAGAAAAAGCTTCCAACCTTGGCATTAATGGCAAGTCCTTCAACTCTGGCTTTGCTTGGCCCAATTAGCCATGAATGCTACCTAAAATAATTATGGAAATGATATGCAACAAATTCTGGAATTAAATCCAAGAAACCAAAAATCTGCAGAAAAATCGCAGACTTCGCAGTGCGAAGTGAGCTTCGCATTGCGAAGTCCTCAATTTTGAAAAGTTGACTTTTCTGTTGACTTTTGTTGACTTTTGACTTTTTTCCCCTCTTTGATTTTTTTTGATTTTTGTTTTAAAATGCGTAGGACAAAATTAGGGTACTACAGCTGCCCCTACTTAATTGTGTCTTCGCATAGAGTGCGTGAGTGCCGAGGGCATCTCATGAACTCTTTGCGGAGATCAATTAAGTAAAAAGAAAAAGAAGGACCCGAATTTTGTCCTTCGCGAAATGCAAATGCAATGGTTGGTAGGGGTTGATCGTATCCAGCCGCTAACACTGGAGGTAGATCCACTGGGGAATGAAGGTAATCTTATCTAGGCACTGCTTCTAGAGGTCGATTCCTGAGGGTGGTGATTTACTCTAGGATGTCACTAGAGGTGGAACATTGAGGTAGGTGATCTTATCTAGGTACTGCTTCTAGAGGTCGATACCTAAGATGGAGGTTTACTCTAGGTACTGCTTCTAGAGGTGGAACAATGAGGTAGGTGATCTTATCTAGGTATTGCTTCTAGAGGTCGATACCTAAGCTAGGTGATCTTATTCAGGCACTGCTTCTGAATGTCGATTCCTAACGAGCTGTGATCTTATTCAGCCGCTAACACTGAAGGTCGATACACTGGGGGAGGTGATCTATTCTAGGTACTGCTTCTAGAGGTCGATACCTAAGCTAGGTGATCTTATTCAGGTACTGCTTCTGAATATCGATTCCTAACGAGCTGCGGTCTTACCCTAAATAGGTGCCCCTGGTTGAATGTTGATGGATGTTGGTGAATATGTGATACTCACTGGAGGATCCTTGTTGAGGATGCATGCTTTATGAAATGAAATGCATGTGTATGAATGGTTTTAAATATGCATGCATGAAATGAAATAATGTTGGTTGGGTGCCGAGCAGAGTCGGTCTTTGTTTGCGGTTGTGTTCATGACAGTTGGGCTTTCTTTTTGTGTTTTGTTTGTTTTTTTTTGGTTGGTCGGTTTGGAAGGACAAGGTCCTTTGCCTACATACCCGAATGGGATCAAAACCGGTGTAGTTCGAGCCTAAGCCCGAAGTTTGTGTGGGTTTGCCAATAATGATTGGACTTTTGTTTGGGGTTGAGACTCCCTGGGGAGTATCAAGGAGGTTTGGCTTATGGGGGATAAAGGATCATTTTGGAAGCATGATCGATATCCAGCCTTGTTTGGTGTTTGGATGCTTTTGGGTGTTTACTGGGGAATTTTGCTCCACTTGACCCTTGGGGTTGTTGCGCTCCGCGTGCCGCGAGCTACACACTTGCCTTAGCTAAGGAGCATAAGTCTTTTGGTGCAATATTTTGGTGGGAACTACCGCAATTCTTTCAGAATTCACGAAGATTCAAAATAAAGCAAAGTTTGTTTGTTGTTTTTTTTTTGGAAGAAAATTCTTTTGTTTATTTCCCATGTTTTAAAGCATTTTCATCATGAATAAAACAAAATTTTATGCGCTACTGAGAACATAAAATAACAAAAAGGAAATTTATTCAATGCAGATTTGACCTCTTGAATGGGTAAAAATACACAAAGTGAGAAGTGAGATAGAGAAAGACAAGAAAAAGCAAAAAGAAAATGTTGGTTTTGGCACAACACATGCTATTTCCTTATGACTTCGATATTTTCGTTTGTTGGAAGATGCTGACGAGACTGATTCCTCTCCTCTTGAATCTTGTCCGGAGCTTGGATGCTGCAGTCATTGCCTTTCTTCTTTGTTAACCCCTAACTTTTACCTGGATCGCTCTTTCGAGTTTTCAATCCACCGGGGTGTATTTCCTTTTTTGATGTCCTTAATTTTTGCCTAGACCGCCTTTTCAGGTTTTCAATCTAGCAGGACGCTCTCTATTGCCTAAACCGCCCTTTCAGGTTTTCGATTTAGCGAGCTTTTTTCTCTCTCTTTTTTTTTCTTTAGGCATAATACCTCTTGACTGCATCGGAGTTTATTGATAGTGGGAACTCCTCTCCATCCATAGTGGTGATGATCAGGGCTCCGCCTGAGAAAGCTTTCTTTACCACGTACGGCCCATCATAGCTGGGAGTCCACTTCCCTCGGGGATCTTTGTGGATAGGTAATATCTTCTTGAGCACTAGGTCTCCTTCTTTGAACTCTCGAGGACGGACCTTCTTGTCGAATGCTCTCTTGAGCCTCCTTTGATAGAGTTGGCCATGACATATTGCCGTCAGACGCTTCTCCTCTATGAGATTCAGTTGGTCGAACCTTGTTTGGACCCATTCAGCTTCTTCTAGCTTGGTTTCCATCAAGACCCTTAACGAAGGAATTTCCACCTCTACGGGGAGAACAGCTTCCATACCGTATACTAAGGAGAAAGGGGTTGCCCCAGTTGAAGTGCGAATGGCTGTTCTGTAGCCATGTAGCGCAAAGGGAAGCATCTCATGCCAATCCTTATATGTTGTCACCATCTTTTGGATGATCTTCTTTATGTTCTTATTGGCTGCTTCTACCGCACCATTCATCTTTGGTCGGTAAGGGGAGGAATTATGGTGCTCAATCTTGAAATCTTTGCACAACTCCTTCATTGTCTTGTTGTTTAGGTTTGCCCCATTATCGGTGATGATTTTGTGGGGAGTACCATAACGGCAAATGATTTCCTTCTTGATAAATCGGGCTACCACTTGTTTGGTTACGTTTGCATACGAAGCTGCTTCTACCCATTTGGTGAAGTAATCGATGGCAACGAGGATGAAGCGATGTCCATTTGACGCTTTGGGCTCGATCATTCCAATCATATCTATGCCCCACATAGAGAAAGGCCAAGGTGAAGTCATGACATTCAGTGGAGTTGGTGGCACATGCACTTTGTCGGCGTAAATCTGGCACTTGTGACAAGTCTTGGCATAGTGGAAACAATCAGCTTCCATGGTTAACCAATAGTAGCCCGCCCTTAAGATTTTCTTTGCCATTGCATGCCCATTAGCATGGGTTCCAAAAGATCCCTCGTGGATTTCTTTGATGAGCATGTCCGCTTCATGTTTATCCACACATCTGAGTAGGACCATGTCATAATTTCTTTTGTAGAGGGTATTTCCACTGAGGAAGAACTGGGATGCCAACCTTCTGAGGGTCCTCTTGTCGGTGTGCGAGACATTTTCTGGATACTCTTGCTCTTCGAGGTATCGCTTGATGTCGTAGAACCAAGGTTTGTTGTCAAGTTCTTCTTCGACTGATGCGCATACAACTGGTTTGTCTCTACGATCCATCCTTATGATTGGTGTCTCGTTGTAAGAATTTACTTGGTACATTGATGATAATGTAGCCAAAGCATCTGCTACCTGATTTTCTTCTCGAGGTATGTGGTGGAAATTGATCTCATCAAAATGTTTGATCAATTCTACAACCCGGGCTTGGTAGGGAATTAAATTGGGATGTCTTGTTTCCCATTCTCCTTTGACTTGATAGATGACCTAAGGCTGAGTCACCGTATACTTCAAGGTTTTTGATCCTTAGATCAATTGCTGCTTCGAGGCCTAGGATACATGCTTCATATTCTGCCATGTTATTGGTGCAGTCAAAGCACAACCTTGCTGTGAAGGGCTGGTATCCATTTCTTGGGGAGATTAAAACTGCTCCGATACCGTGTCCCATGGCATTCGAGGCGCCGTCGAAAGCGAGCTTCCATTGAGCTCCTGGTTCTGGTCCCTCATCATCGCTTGTGACTTCTTTGTCATTCAAAGCTACGACATCTTCGTCCGGGAAGTCAAATTGTATGGGCTGATAATCCTCCAATGGTTGGTGAGCAAGGTGCTCGGATAAAACACTCCCTTTGATGGCTTTTTGAGCAACATATTGGATGTCATACTCAGACAGCAGCATTTGCCAACGGGCTATCTTCCCTGTGAGGGCAGGTTTTTCGAAGATGTACTTGATGGGATCCATCTTCGATATCAACCAAGTTGTATGGGTCAACATGTATTGCCTTAGACGTCGAGCAGCCCATGCTAAAGCGCAGCAAGTCTTTTCAAGTGAAGTATACCTTGTTTCACAGTCGGTAAACTTCTTGCTTAGGTAGTAGATTGCGTGCTCTTTCCTTCCGGTTTCATCTTGTTGTCCTAACACACAACCCATTGATCCTTCAAGTACGGTTAGGTATAAGATGAGGGGTTTACCCGGAACCGGAGGTATTAAGATCGGTGGTTCTTGCAGGTATTGTTTGATCTTGTCAAACGCCTCTTGGCAATCCTCGTTCCAATGAACGGCTTGGTTTTTCCTTAGCAGCTTGAAGATTGGTTCGCAGGTAGCTGTCATGTGTGAAATGAACCTGGCGATGTAGTTCAATCTTCCTAAGAAACCCCGGACTTCTTTCTCGGTATTTGGCGCTGGCATTTCTTGGATGGCCTTTACCTTATCGGGATCCACTTCAATACCTCTTTGGCTGACGATGAAGCCCAATAACTTCCCGGATCTAACGCCAAATGTGCACTTGTTAGGATTTAAGCGCAGCTTGAATTTTCTTAGGCGTTCGAAAAGCTTCTGTAGATGGACTAGATGATCCTCCTCCGTTTGGGATTTGGCAATCATATCGTCGACGTAGACCTCAATTTCCTTATGGATCATGTCGTGGAAAAGAGTCACCATTGCTCTTTGGTATGTTGCCCCGGCATTTGTTAATCCGAAAGGCATTACCTTATAGCAGAATGTTCCCCATGGGGTGATGAACGTAGTTTTCTCCATGTCCTCTGGAGCCATCTTGATTTGGTTATATCCCGAGAAGCCATCCATAAAGGAAAAGACTGAGAATTGGGCTGTGTTGTCTACCAATATGTCGATGTGTGGTAGCGGGAAATCATCCTTTGGGCTTGCTCTATTCAAGTCCCGATAATCCACACACATTCTCACCTTGCCATCTTTCTTTGGAACTGGCACAATGTTGGCAACCCATGTTGGATACTTGGTTACGGCTAAGAAGCCGGCATCGAATTGCTTTTTGACCTCCTCTCTGATCTTGAGAGCCATATCGGGTCGAGTTCTTCTCAATTTTTGCTTCACTGGCGGGCATTCCGGCTTGAGTGGCAGCTTGTGTACAACGATGTTAGGGTCTAAACCCGGCATGTCTTGATACGACCAAGCGAATACGTCCACGTACTCTTGCAGAAGCTTGATCAACTTTCCTTTCACATCCTCGTGCAGGGAGGCTCCTATCTTGACCTCTTTCTTATCCTCTTCGGTCCCCAAGTTGACCTTTTCAACTGATTCTTGGTGAGGTTGTATTACCCTATCCCCTTGATTTGCAAGTCTAGACAATTCTTCAGGCGGTTCATAATCGTCCTCTTCATCATCTTCCGTTTGATTAATCGGGCAATCGAAGTCATAAGGGTTTAAGGTAGTGTTGTTTTTGGAGGGTGGATTTGTAGATCTGCATGAGTATGATTTTTTTTTTTAGGCTTTTTGTAGAAAAAAATTTTTTCAAAACAAATGCAAAAAGGAAAAGACTCAAATGAACATAAAAGATTGCTTTTATTCATGATTGTAAATAACTTATAAAAACATGGGGGCCCCACACGACT
The DNA here is from genome assembly GCA_018208015.1 of Medicago ruthenica. Taxonomy (NCBI): domain Eukaryota; kingdom Viridiplantae; phylum Streptophyta; class Magnoliopsida; order Fabales; family Fabaceae; genus Medicago; species Medicago ruthenica. The sequence goes on along the minus strand of CM031378.1, from coordinate 27,884,118 downwards.
AATCATTTGCCTTGGGCAGAGCTAAATGATTTTTTTTATTTAAAAGTAAAACAAACAAACACGGTTTATTACTTAATCCTGGTAATGATCTCGGGAATTGCGATAGCCCTCCAATTGTTCAAAGCTTCATCCGAAGCGCAACGGTACACCAATTCAGGCACGTCTTCGTCTACGTCTTCGAGTAGAGCCACTTGATCTTCATGGATAAACCCCGCACTGATGAATGTTTCCGAGATGGGGGAAACCCCTTGCTTTGGAGGCTTTGAGAAAGTTTCGGCCGATGGATGATACCCCAACCCGAAGCGATTTTTCTTCTCCGGTATGTCCACTAACTTGCCCCATCCGGTGGGTCGGCTTTCTTCTAGGGCCTCTCTTATCGCCCTCCATGACGACATGGCTGTCCTAGCCTCCTCCTTAGGCTTTGAGCTCAATGTCACGACATTTGCTACTTCCAAAGATTGGAATGGGACGTCCACAGCTTCTTCATCCGTTTCTATGTAACGGAAAGATGAGAGATGGCTTACCATCATGTCCTCTTGCCCGGAAACTACAATCATTTGGTTATCAATGATGAACTTCAGTTTCTGGTGCAGGGTAGAGGTAATGGCTCCGGCCGCATGGATCCATGGTCGTCCGAGAAGACAACTGTATGTTGGATTAATGTCCATAACTTGGAAGGTTATGGTGAAAACCTTAGGTCCGATTTGGACTGGTAAGTCGATCTCCCCCATGACGGCTCTTCTTGACCCATCGAAAGCTTTTACGACCAAGGCGCTGGGCTTCATTACGGTCCCTTCACATGAGAGTTTGAGGAGGGTAGTCTTGGGCATGACATTCAATGATGACCCCGTGTCCACTAGCACTCTTGAGAGGATGTGGTCCATGCATTTCACGGAGATATGTAAGGCGCGGTTATGAATGTGCCCCTCGTCGGGTAGCTCATCGCCATTGAAACCCAAGTACCTACTTGAGGTAATGTTTCCGACTATCCCGTCGAATTGGTCCACCGGAATGTCCTTGGTGACGTGTGCCTCACTGAGGATCCGCAGTAGTGCTTCTCGGTGTGCTTCCGAGCTGAGTAGTAAGGATAGCATGGAGATCTTGGAGGGAGTTTGACTTAGCTGGTCAATGATCTTGTACTCGCTCTTTTGTATTATCCTTAGAAACTCTTCGGCCTCTTTTTGCGGGATTGTCTTTTGAGAAGGCCCCGCTTGGTTCTCTTCTTCCTCCACGCTCTTTTCTTTGAGCGGCTCCTTTGGTAGTACAGCTGGCGTCTTCCCGAGTTCTTTCGGAGCGAAGACTCTACCACTTCTAGTCATTCCTCCAACACCGGTAATGTTAGTGATGCTGGGCTCAATTTTGGCTAGTGGTTTTCCTTCCACATAGGCCACAGGTTGGTAATTCCATGGTACCCTCTTTGTGCTTTCAAAAGAGAAGGGTGCAGGTACGTGGAATGTTATGGGTTGTATTGGCATTGGTACCTCTCTCCTTTGGTATGGAATCTCGAGAGGTTTTGGGCCGTTAGACTCTAAGGTAGCAACGTCCGTGCCATCCTTTATATAACCAATTTGGATCCAACCTTGGTCCATTAACTCTTGAAGACAGCTCTTCAACTCTTCGCACTTATTCGGGTTGACCTTGCAGGCTTCACAGTTGACGTGCATTTCCTCGAATAATCCAAAGTCGGTTAAACGCTCCCTTATGGTTGACAGGGGAGTCCTAACATTGGCTACCCTTTTGACTGGACCAAAGTCCTCTTGTTCTTCCACCGCATTTACAGAGGGACCCGCATGCCCCGGCAATGGGTTGTTCTTCACATTGGGGCTTTCCTCTTTGAAGGATAACAGCTTCTTGTCAATAAGATCCTGCACCTTGTGTTTGAAAACCCTACAGTTTTCGATATTGTGCCCCACGGATCCTGCGTGGAAATCACATTTGGCATTTGCGTCGTACCACTGTGGGTATGGTGGCGACATTGGTGGTAGTAGTCTTGTCTCGACCATACCCTTTTGGATTAGGTATGGCAAGATCTGACCATAAGACATGGGTACAGGATCAAACTGCCTATTAAAGTAACTGTTCCTTGAGCTCGCCTGATTCCTTGGTGGGTACCCGCCTTGTTGCTGTTGCTGTTGATTTTGCTGCGGCAACACTACTGGTTGTCGAGGTGGATTTGCGGGAATCACTTGAGGTGAGTAACGCCCTTGAGTCGTTGCTGCTGCCACATAAGGATAGTGGTAGTGAGGCATTTGATTTGGTGGTGGGTAGGATGGACCCATTAGAACGGCATTTGTCTCCCCCTCTTTCTTTTTGTGAAAGTTGCTGGGGGGCTTTCTAGCTCCACTTTGAGCTTCTGGAGAGCCTTGGATTTTTCCTCTCTTCACTCCATCTTCTATTCTTTCACCGACCATGACTAGATCGGAGAAACCGGCAGACGTACTTCCGATCATCTTGTCGTAATATGGGCCTTGAAGTGTGCCCATAAAGGTGTCGACAAGTTCTCTCTCCAACAGTGGTGGTTGTACGCGAGAAGCTAGTTCTCTCCACCGCTGAGCGTACTCCTTGAAGGACTCGTTGCTTCTTTGTAGGAGGTTTTGTAGTTGCATCCTATTTGGAGCCATGTCCAAATTATATTTGTATTGCTTTAGGAAGGCATCGGCTAGATCCTTCCAAGTTTGGACATGGGTACGCTCGAGCTGCATGTACCAATCTAAGGACGCTCCGCTTAAACTATCTTGAAACACATGCACCATGAGTTTCTCGTTCATTGCGTAAGCCGCCATCTTCCTACAGAACATCCTTAGATGATTCCGAGGGCATTGAATTCCTTTGTATTTCTCGAAGTCCGGTGCTTTGAACTTCGGAGGAATTACCACGTCGGGCACTAGGCACATGTCCAAGGCGTTGTGGGCACCGTATGAGCTGAAACCCTCGACAGCTTTCAACCTTTCTTCCAAAACTCGATACATTTGGGTGGTATCATTGTCTTGGTGGGTGGTGTCGGGAACAGATTGCCTTAGATGGCTATTCTCCACATCGTGGGGAATTACTTCATGCTGAGTAGTGGAGGTTCCTTGAGGACGACGCTCTTCATTCCTTACGGGGATTGTGAGCGGTGGTGGAGGTGGTCCTTGACCCTCATTTTCGAAGGGTGGGGTATAACCCACAGGTAAACCATAAGGAGGCCATTGCACATTGGATGCATCCGTTGTTGGGCGAGGGTGGCTTTCTCGTGCCGACAGAGCTTGCATTAACTCTAGCATCTGATCCATTTTTCCTTTCATTCCATCAACTTCCTCTCTCAAAGCCGCTTGAGTTTGTTCCAAATTGTCCATGATCCTTTGTTTGTTAGCTCGTGTTCCGTACGAGTGTTGAATATCTGGTTCTTGGACCGAGGGCTTTCGGGGTTTTCGGGCTATGATTGCTTTGAACTGTTTTTAGGGAAATGAATGAGTTTTTTTGAAAAAAAATGCATGAAGATGCATGTGGATGTATGTATGCTTATGAGTATGCAAAATATGCGTGTTTTTATTTTGCTTTATGGAGTTTAAAGGTGTACGATTAATATTAGCAAATTCGAAATATTAAAGACCGAGAAATTGATTATACTTCAAAATATATTTGATTAAATAACATTTGTTTACAAAGTGTAACTAATGCTATTACAAATCAAATAGCCGCTCGCTTCTCGGCTTTGCTCATTTCCTCCCTATAGAAATCTATGGTGTCCTTGCAGAACTTCATAAACTTCTGGATCTCCACAGGGATGACAAAGTAGGGCATGACCATCTCGGCCTCCGCTAGCTTTTTTGGAAGTTGGGTGATCACCAAATTTGAGAATGCAACCAATTTAGTGAAATCCTCACTTAATCGGGTGGCGTCTTGCCATACATACTCAATCACTTCCTTGCGCTGGTCTAGCTTGACTCTTGCACTTCTAATCTCATCGTGTAGTTGTGCAATGTGGTCCCCATGAGCTCTTGCAATCTTGTCGAAGTACTCTTCGAATTTCTTGATGTCTTCTTCGAGATGATCGCACTTTAGCCTCCCTTGATGAGAGAGACTCTCATGTCTTTGTCGCTGGACGCGCTCGGCTTGAAGCTGCTCTTTGTAGTCTTTAACTACTTCTTGGAGCTGTTGATTTTTCTCTTGAAATTTCAACCTCCATTTTCGTTGAGCTTCGATGGCTAGTTTGCCAAACTTCTTGAGCTCTTGGTTGGAATGTAAGATTCTTTCCAACTCTTCGTCCTTGGCAACAAGGTTGGCATCCGCACTAACCAAGCCGCCTCCTATCCAATCCCTTTTCCCTTCGGAGGTTCTTAGCCGTTTTTGGCATACTAGGAGAGAATGTGATACTTCATCACGATCTCTCTTCGTCCTAGTAATTTCTCCTAAAGCTTGGAGGTGCTTCAATTCTAAGTCTCCGTTTTTGTTTTGGAGTTCTTGAATTTTAGCCTTGAGGTCCTCCACTTCTTTGTTGGGAATGATTGCAATAGGTTTAGGTGTAGGAGGTTTTGGAGGGTTTGTGACCACGAAGGGTAACTTGATTGCATTGACCCTCTCCTTCACCCATTGAGTATAAAGGGGTTTGGCGACACAGTTTCTCTTGCCGACCCTTCCCTTGCGTACTTGGCTCCATGCTCCCCGGATTCTCTCTAGCAATGCCGGGTCTTGATCGCCTTCCCTTAAGTAGAAAGCTTCCAACACAAGGTCGTTAGGTTTATCTTCCATTGAAAAACCTAGTTGTCGGAGAGAGAGGACCGGATTGTAATTAATACATCCCTTAGTACCGATGAGGGGTACGTTAGGGAAGTCCCCGCAGCTGAGGATAATTTCCGGGTCCTCTAAGTTTGGTGAAAACCAATGGATGTCTTTCTCGGCGAGAGTTGTCATCCGTTGCGACCATTTGAGCTTGGCCCGGTTTTCCACAAAGTCTCGGTTCCTTGGCATGTGGGACATCATCCAAATTTGCACCACGGGAGTGCAACAAGTAATTTTGCGTCCCCTTGCTTGTTCATGCCTTGAGTAGAGGGTATGATAAAAATCCGCTAAGATTGTAGGAACTGGATTTTTAGTCATAAACACCTCTAGAGCCGGAAAGTCTACGAAATCATCCATGTTGGGGAATAAGACAATCCCGTAGACTAAGAGGGCTAAGATGGCGTTGAAGGCCATCACCTCTTTGTTGGCTAGCAAGTCCCGAGCTTTGGCTTCCAAAAACTTTCTTGAAAAGCCCTTAAGGTTTCCTCTAACTTCCAAGTTAGATGCCACTTCTTGGGTGTCGAGGTATAAGGATTCGGCGATAGCTTCAAATGTAGGATCCTTCCCCGGACCGAGATAGAGTTCATGACCTTTCATGCTACAACCCAAAATCTTCTCAAACTCTTCCAAAGTTGGCGCTAGCTGGAAGTCTTGAAATGTGAAGCACCGTAGAGGTGGGTCGAAGAATTGCGCCAAAGTGGTTAAGGCGGTTGAATCTATTCTCACGGGTAAAAGATCAAGGATTAGCCCATAGCTTGCCTCGAAGATATTCTTGTGGACCGAAGAGAGCCTCTTGCTTAGAGCTAATAAACTTTCCACCCTAGGAGCTTTAATTTTGAAGGCGAGCGTATTCTTGTTCCCGGAATCCATATTTCTCTTTTGCTAATATTTGTTCGTTCTTTTTTTAACTCCTATAAAGCAAAATGATGCGAAAATTACTTTCATGAATGCAAATGTTATGCAAGGGTATGGTTTATGAAGGTTCAGAACTCCCCCCCATCCTCACATGTAGGCTCTAAATGGTGAAATCTCCTAAGAAGAGGTCCTTAGAATCATAGACCTCACATGGAATTAGGGTTGTCTATGGACATACGTCGACATGACTTCAATTAATTCCACGTGAAAATCTCATCTAAGCGGGGTTGGGCCTCCTACCTCACGGACATACGTCAACGCGGGCTTCCGCACACAACCTCCTTCTAACTTAGTTTTTTCTCTCAAGCTCGGGTAGAGAGCCTCACACGTCCGGCATTAACCCGAACAATGTGGAGTAACATCACTCAAGTAACCCCCACATTTGATATATATAATATGAATATAAAGCAAATAAAGCAAATATAAACATAAAGCATAAATATAACATGCATGAATAAAATAAATAAACATGGCACGCAAAGAAAATAAAACAATTGTCTTTAACCCAAATAGGTTAGGCTTGACTCGCTAGTGGGAACAGGGTCCCCAGTGAAGTCGCCAGCTGTGCGCACCTCGTTTTTTTCCTCGGGAAAAAGACGCGCAAATCCTCCGAGGTCGTCCTCGAACGCTCGGAGGTGCCTTTGTGAAGCCGCCACCAAAGTTTTTGTGTAAAGGGAACGTTGATAAACCCTTAAGTTTTTTTTATTGTAAAGGGAAACGATAATAAAACCCTTTTGACGATGAGGATAAGGATTAGGTCATCGCAACCATTGTCGGGTTCGGGAGTCGGTTACGTGAGGGGAAGGTATTAGCACCCCTTACGTCCGTTGTACTCAACGGGAACCTTCTATTTGGTTAAAGCTTGAATTGTTTTTTAATACTTTGCGTGCATGTTCATTTATGTTAAAAATATAATAAAGGGGGGGAAAGAGATAAAAACAAACGAAGAAAAAGTTTTTATTATTATTGTGCTTGACAAGATGTCGATCTTGCTCCTACGTATCTCCCGGTAGTCGGAGAATTCAAAGCATACGTAGTTCTTTGGTAGAAAAACGTATGTGTGTTGGTTGATTTTAATTGGACGATGTTTTAACCGAATTCTTGCGATTAAACGTAGCTTGTATGCTCGCACTTGGAGACTTATTAAGCGTTCGTTCGCGAATCACATTAGAATTGTTAAAAGGTACGTCCGTTAGGGTAGAGGGTTGAATTGGTCGCTATGGGACCAAGGGAGGTGCAATGGACTCATATAAGTCAAACATTGACCGAGTGGACTCCGAAGAGTCGGGCGATTGTTCGATTGATCCACTGAGATCAAGAACGGGTACAATGGACTCGGACGAGTCGAACATTGATCGAGTGGACTCTAACGAGTCGAGGGGTTGAGTCTAATGGCCAACGGGGGACCAAAAGGCTTGGATTGACCACAAGGGGCCAAGATTTGGTTTGGTTAGGGTTGTACATATTAAAAAAGGGAATGACGATTGTCCGAGCGACGAGACATACGTCACGCATTCGTACAATCGGGGCGATGGAGAGACATACGTCACACCATCCCTTTTTCATTCATGTTTTTGGATTGAATTCTTTAGAAATCCCAAGGTATGTCAAAACATTTGGTTTGAAAACCCAAAATGGGAAGGTTTAGCAAATTTGCTAGAAAGCGCGCAAGTTCGTCTCATTTTGCGAAAATGCGAACGTAAACGGTGTATGTTCATCTTTGAATTTTGAACATCATGAACAATATTTATTGTTCAAGTTTAGATTGAAAAGCTGAACATAGCTTGTTTGTTCATGTGGTTTTGGAAAATTTGGGAACATAACTTGCTTTGCAAGTTACCCACAAAATGGTTATACGAACTTGTGATTTTGCCAAAATTATGCAAAAACCTTGTTATGGTTTGAAGAACAGAGGTTTAAAAACTCTTAGGTTCTGAGCTCTGGGGCTAGAACCTCAAAAATTGGTTGGTTTGATGCAAAAACTCAGGTTCTGAGTTCTGTCATGGTCGCACTGCGACCATGACTTCGCACTGCGAAGCATGCGAAATTTTGGGTTCAGAAGCTGTTTCTGAACTTTTGTTCAGAAACAACTTCTGAACACACTCAAGACCTTATAGATGGGTGAAAAACTTTGAGTTTTTGGGGTGAAAAAGGTTGGACAAACCAGTTTTGATGTTTTGAAAACCTTGGGATTTCTTTGGAATTCAAAAGGGGTTTTTTAGGACAAAGAGTTTTGAGCCAAAATAGCTATGCAAACACAATTGAAAATGCAAGATAAAGAGCTTAGTAACTTACAGAACTCCTTAGCAAAGCTCCAGCTGCACTTGGTTTGTATTGATTGAAGGCTTGTGCAAAAGGTTTGAATATTGGTGATGGTTTTGGAACTTTGTAATGCTTTGTGTGGATTGGTTTTTTCTGGTTGTTTGTGGAGATTTGTAGGTTGAAATGAGTAGAGTTTCTGCTCTTTGAATGCTATGTTAACTGTGTTTTTAACAAGTTCTTGTAACCTTGGGCATTGCCTCCTATTTATAGGCCAAAACCAAATCTTTGTCATCATTACACAATCCCAAAATTCAGCTGACTTGTGGCCAAGATTAAGCTGAATCCCTTTGCATTAAATGCCAATGGATAGAGGCAACCCTGCCTTGTACCAAGGGGCAAGATACAGCTTGATTTCAGCCACAAATTCAACTTATTCTAGAAGGTAATGATGAAGAACAAAGCTGATTTGCAATTGGCTAATGCTTGGGGATCAATCCTTGCAATCTCAATGGTTGATCAATAAAAACGTGCACTGTATTGTGCAGAGATTGAGGGATGAAAAGGCTACTTATGGCTGGTGTGAGAGGGTGAAAAGCTGCTGCAAAAACAGAGTAGCAATCATGGCTTTTCAAGTGAAAAAAACCCAGCTAGTTTGACTGGTTTTGGGGGCAGCAAGCAGGAGGAAAGTCCACAAGCAGGTGGCTGGCAACCTTGTGGTGGTTAGCAGGTCACCTGGGAGGGACTAGAGCTGCCCAAGGGCAAGCCCACTTGCTTGTCACATGCTAGGTTGGAAGAAAAAGCTTCCAACCTTGGCATTAATGGCAAGTCCTTCAACTCTGGCTTTGCTTGGCCCAATTAGCCATGAATGCTACCTAAAATAATTATGGAAATGATATGCAACAAATTCTGGAATTAAATCCAAGAAACCAAAAATCTGCAGAAAAATCGCAGACTTCGCAGTGCGAAGTGAGCTTCGCATTGCGAAGTCCTCAATTTTGAAAAGTTGACTTTTCTGTTGACTTTTGTTGACTTTTGACTTTTTTCCCCTCTTTGATTTTTTTTGATTTTTGTTTTAAAATGCGTAGGACAAAATTAGGGTACTACAGTATCGACATGACCTTACATGCGCATACCATCAAGGGGCATCAGGCCATGATGTGGAACGTTGCCTTGCTTTAAAGAATGAGGTCCAGAAGCTAGTCCGTACCAAAGTGTTGACCTTCAAGGACTCAAACCCAAATGTCCAAACTAACCCGCTGCCGAATCATGGTTCCTCAATCAACATGATTCAAGAGCACCAAGGAACCCATCCTATTTTGAAAGTCCAAAACATCAGGACTCCTTTGGTTCCATTACACATCGGAATGTGTAAAGCAGCCATGTTCGAGCACGATCATGCTAGGTGTGAAGAGTGTTCAGCTAGTCCTCAAGGATGTATGCAAATCCAAAATGACATACAAGGACTAATGGACAAGAGGGAGCTCGTTGTCATAAAAAAGGACGAAAGTGTATGTGTCATAATTCCGGAGTTCGATATCCCGTAACATTTGGAGGTAGCCTTCAGCAGCCAAGAGCCTGCCACTACTCCACTTGTAATCTGTTTGCCAGGGCCTGCCCCGTACACTTCCAACAAAGCAGTCCCTTATAAGTACCTTGCAACCATGATAAACAACGGCCAAGAGACGCCTATTCCTCCCTTAGCCACTGTTGATAATATCACAGACAGCAGTAAAGTACTAAGGAGCGGACGTGTTCTTCCCACAATGGTCCAAGAGAAGGTCAATACCCCGGTATTTAAACCGAAGCCAACCCAGGACCCCTGCACAAGCCAAGAGATGGGTCAATCCAGTGGGGTAAACGCCGATTCGGATCTTGATGAAGTATTGAAGTTAATCAAGAAGAGCGAATACAAGGTCGTGGATCAGTTGTTGCAAACACCTTCCAAGATCTCTATGCTATCCTTATTGTTGAACTCCGACGCACATAGAGAATCATTGATGAGGGTCTTGGACCAAGACTTTGTGGAGCATGACATAACCCTCGGCCAATTCGGAGGCATTGTTGGAAACATCACTGTTTGCAATAGCTTAAGCTTTAGTGATGAGGAACTCCCGGAGCAAGGAAGGCACCATAATTTGGCATTACATATATCGGTAAACTGCAAGTCGGATGCGTTATCAAATGTACTTGTAGACACCGGCTCTTCATTGAATGTAATGGCCAAAACAACCCTTGACCAGCTTTCTTACCAGGGGACCCCCATGAGGCCAAGTGGGGTAGTCGTTAAAGCCTTTGATGGCTCGAAGAAATCAGTGATCGGGGAGGTGGATTTACCTATTACCATCGGACCGTCTGTCTTCCAAATAACCTTCCAAGTAATGGACATACAAGCAGCGTATAGTTGCTTGTTAGGTCGACCATGGATCCACGAGGCCGGGGCAGTGACATCCACACTGCATCAAAAACTGAAATTTGTGAAGAATGGGAAGCTAGTTACAGTGGGAGGAGAGGAGGCTCTATTAATCAGCCATTTGTCGGCTTTCTCGTTCATCGGTGCTGATATCGTTGACGGGACATCATTCCAAGGTCTTTCCTTAGAAGATGAGAGTGCCACAAAGAAGGAAGCGTCCATGTCCTCTTTTAAGAGCGCACAAAGAGCAGTACAAGATGACTTACTCCCGGATTGGGGAAAGACAATAAGTCTGCCGGAGCGTAAGCATAGAGAAGGTTTAGGTTTCACTCCCACTACAAGAGTTACCAAACCAAGAACTAACATTGAGCCGCTCGAGAACATCTTTCGTAGCACCAGCTTTATTCACTCCGCAAAAGAAACCAACGCCATCACTGAAGATGGGCCGGAAGAAGCAGCACCTGTCCATGTAACGCCTGGAGGAGCTTGTCGCAATTGGGTTGCTATCGATGTTCCCTCTGTTATCCAGTCTTCCAAGTAATGTGTTTGTCTATTTTATCTTTTTCAAAAAAACCCTTTCGCCTCGCCCGAAGCAAAAGGAGACTCATGTAGGGCTTGTTTAATATACTATCATCAATCAATAAAAATCGTTGTTTCTATTACAACCTCCACGTATTTATACGTTGTCTTTTTCTTTTTATCTTTTCAATATCAAAAACCCAAAAACATTTTCTTTTTTTAAAAAATTTCAAAGAGTCTGCATTTTTCATCTTTTACTAAAATCAATCATCCATCACATGCAGACTAAGCACCCATAAACCTGTCGAACACCTTAGCCCTGGGCTCCCTCCAAACTTTGAATTCCCTGTTTACGAAGCGGAAGAGGAAGAGGATGAAGAGATCCCGGATGAGATCAAGCGCCTACTAGAACAAGAGAGGAAGACCATTCAGCCTCATGAGGAAACGACAGAGGTCATCAACTTGGGTTCCGAAGAAGAAAAGAAAGAGGTTAAGATAGGAGCGTTATTAGATGCGCCCGTCAAAGAGAAAATAGTCAAGCTCCTTGAAGAGTATGTGGATATCTTTGCATGGTCATACCAAGATATGCCAGGATTGGATCCTGAGATTGTGGAGCACCACTTACCTCTAAAATCGGAATGTTCGCCAGTCAAACAGAAGCTGAGAAGAACTCGCCCTGACATGGCTCTTAAGATCAAAGAGGAAGTGCAAAAGCAAATTAATGCTGGATTTCTCGTTACCTCGGAATATCCTCAATGGTTGGCCAACATAGTGCCAGTTCCCAAGAAGGATGGTAAAGTCAGGATGTGTGTCGACTATCGAGATTTAAACAAGGCTAGCCCGAAGGACGACTTCCCGTTGCCTCACATTGACATATTAGTTGACAACACCGCCAAATCCAAGGTTTTCTCCTTCATGGATGGCTTCTCGGGGTATAATCAGATTAAAATGGCTGTTGAAGATAGAGAAAAAACGTCTTTCATCACACCGTGGGGCACCTTCTGCTATCAAGTGATGCCTTTTGGCCTAACGAATGCGGGTGCTACCTACCAAAGGGGCATGACTACTCTCTTCCACGACATGATACACAAAGAAATCGAAGTGTATGTCGACGACATGATTGTCAAATCAAGAACGGAAGAAGAGCATGTCAAGTATTTGTTAAAGATGTTTCAACGCCTGAGAAAGTATCGACTTCGCCTGAACCCCAACAAATGTACGTTCGGCGTGAGATCAGGAAAACTCCTAGGTTTCATTGTCAGTCAAAAGGGTATCGAGGTAGATCCCGATAAGGTCAAAGCCATCAGAGAAATGCCTGCTCCTCAAACTGAGAAGCAAGTAAGGGGGTTTCTAGGACGCTTAAACTACATCTCTAGATTCATATCCCATATGACAGCCACTTGTGGACCCATCTTCAAACTGCTCCGCAAAAATCAAGAAGTGGTATGGACAGAAGATTGCCAAAAAGCTTTTGATAGCATCAAGGAGTACCTGCTAGAACCTCCAATACTTCTTCCTCCAGTCGAAGGGAGACCGTTGATCATGTACTTAACCGTATTGGAGGACTCCATGGGTTGTGTACTCGGACAACAAGATGAGACCGGTAGAAAAGAGCACGCCGTCTACTACCTAAGCAAGAAATTTACGGACTGTGAGTCCCGATACTCTCTACTCGAAAAGACTTGCTGTGCATTAGCCTGGGCTGCTAAGCATCTTCGCCACTACATGCTTAATCATACTACTTGGTTGATATCCAAGATGGATCCAATCAAGTACATTTTTGAAAAACCCGCCTTAACCGGAAGGATCGCCCGTTGGCAAATGTTGTTGTTAGAATACGACATCGAGTACCACACTCAGAAAGCTATCAAAGCCAGCATTCTCGCTGACCATTTGGCTCATCAACCAATTGAGGATTATCAACCAATCAAGTTTGACTTCCCCGATGAAGAAATCATGTACCTAAAAATGAAGGATTATGAAGAGCCACTATTCGGCGAAGGTCCAGATCCCGAATCTAAATGGAAGTTAATCTTTGATGGAGCTGTCAATGTCTATGGCAACGGAATTGGAGCAGTCATCGTCACCCCTGAGGGCAAGCATCTCCCCTTTGCTGCAAGTATATCATTCGATTGTACAAACAATATGGCAGAGTATGAAGCTTGTATATTAGGAATTGAGGAAGCCATCGATCTAAGGATCAAGAACCTCGACATTTACGGAGACTCAGCTCTTGTGGTTAATCAAATCAATGGAGATTGGGAAACTCGCCACACCGGCTTGATCCCTTACAAAGATTACGCAAGACGCTTGCTAACTTTTTTTAACAAGGTCAAGCTGCATCACATTCCTCGAGACGAGAATCAAATGGCGGATGCTCTAGCAACTTTGTCTTCTATGTATGAGGTCAGTCGCCGGAATGAAATTCCGACAATCAAGGTTCAACACCTAGAAAGGCCCGCACATGTATTTGCAGCCGAAGCAGTCGTAGATGACAAACCATGGTTCCATGACATCAAGTGTTTCCTCCAAAAGCAAGAGTACCCGCATGGGGCATCCAACAAGGATAAGAAAACTCTGCGAAGATTAGCCGGCAACTTCTTTTTAAACGGAGAAGTTTTATACAAGAGGAATTTCAATATGGTGTTGCTCAGATGTGTTGATGAGCAAGAAGCGGACCTCATAATGCATGAAATACATGAAGGCTCCTTCGGAACCCATTCCAGTGGGCACACAATGGCTAGGAAAATCTTAAGAGCCGGGTATTACTGGATGACCTTGGAAAGCGATTGCTACAAGCATGCCAAGAAATGCCATAAATGTCAAATTTATGCGGACAAGATCCACATGCCACCAACGGCTCTGAACGTCATTTCATCACCATGGCCTTTCTCCATGTGGGGCATTGACATGATTGGTAGGATCGAACCCAAAGCTTCTAATGGACATCGCTTCATCTTAGTAGCAATCGACTACTTCACCAAATGGGTGGAGGCTGCATCATATGCCAACGTCACCAAACAAGTGGTGGTCCGATTCATTAAGAATCACATCATCTGTCGATATGGTATTCCCGGCAAGATCATCACGGACAATGGGACCAACTTGAATAACAAAATGATGAAGGAACTATGCAAGGAGTTCAAGATCGAACATCATAACTATTCTCCTTATAGACCTCAGATGAATGGTGCGGTTGAAGCTGCAAACAAAAACATCAAGAAGATAGTGCAAAAGATGGTAGTCTCGTACAAGGATTGGCATGAGATGCTACCGTATGCCTTACACGGATACCGTACTTCAGTACGCACGTCGACAGGGGCAACCCCTTTCTCTTTAGTATACGGCATGGAAGCAGTGCTCCCCATAGAAGTCGAAATCCCGTCATTGAGAATCTTGATGGAAGCTAAGTTATCAGAGGCTGAATGGTGTCAAAACAGATACGACCAGTTGAATTTGATTGAGGAGAAACGCATGACGGCCTTATGTCATGGACAACTATACCAACAAAGGATGAAACAAGCTTTCGACAAGAAAGTTCGTCCTCGGGAAATCCAAGAAGGAGACCTCGTGCTCAAAAGGATCCTATCCTTTCAACCTGACTCTAGGGGCAAATGGACACCTAACTATGAAGGCCCTTATGTCGTCAAGAGAGTATTCTCCGGAGGATCCTTGATTCTCACGACAATGGACGGCGAGGATTTTCCACGTCCCGTGAACTCCGATGTAGTCCAGAAATATTTTGTCTAAAAACAAAAGAATAGCTCGGTAAGTCGAAAACCTGAAAGGGCGGCTTAAGCAAAAAAAGAGCGTCTCGGTGGACTGAAAACCTGAAAGGGCGGTCCAGGCAAAAATTAGAGACATAAAACAGAAATAGCCATCCTGATAGGTCGAGCATCTGAAAGGATGACCTATGCAAAAATTAAGGATTAAAAGACAAGGTAACTACATCGGATTGGTCGTGATCTACTCGGGACACATCAATTGTCTGAAGACTCCGAATTGGAAGCATCCAAACAAGGAATTCAAAGTTATTAGGGATACTAGTGGCCATCGTGTTCAATGTACCCTTTCCTTTCATATTTACCCTTTTTAGACTTTGTAAGTGTACTGGCAGTGAGTACAATACTTCTAGAAACTAGGGTTTCTGTGCTGTGTTTAGGTTATGCCCCGGGAATGATCCTAAGGTTACTATTTGTAGCCCTTCTTGGGCCTACCCGGTCATGGTTTTGGGCCTAAATCGTAAAAGGGCCAAAACCATGACTTGGGCGCCCTCGTCAACTGCTGAGGGCGCCCCCAAAGGGCTATTTGTGATTGTAAAATGGGCCCTCTGCCCTCTTAGAGGACGTCCAGCCTTATTCCAAAGGTTCACACCCTTGGCTTTAGGGTCTCAAGTCCTAGACAGTCAGATCTACGGTCCACACCCCAACAAGCACGAGTCTTGGTACAAGGCGAAGTGATTAAACTGTTTACAGGGGGTTTGTCTATGATCCTTTGCCCGGCAAGTGGGGCTTACTAGTTACGAAGCCATGTGAAAAAATTTTATGAATACTAGCCCAACGTGGGTGTTTAAACCCTGCGTGGATACTAGCCCAACACGGATACTAGCCCAACGTGGGTATTAGCTCCATGTTTTGTTTTGAGTACCTTAGTGGGCGGCATTAGCCCTGCGAGAGTGTGGGCGCCAGCCCAACAGGAATATTTATGCTAGCCCAACAAGCACAAGTCTTGGTACAAGGCGAAGTGATTAAACTACGTGTAGCTCGCCGCGTCCTTTGGACCGCGTGTTGAGGACGCCTCTTATTGGGATCCGACGGCTGGCGTGAGGCGACCGTTCGCTCTCGCTGACGTGTCGTAATCTTAGCGGTTCTCGGAAATCGTGCCAACTTAAGTGACGTCATCTGCGCGTTTTCCCAGGCTTTTCACTTTAAACTGAACGCGGATCTAATCAGTCCCGTTCTTTGTCTTTTCACTTTCCTTCTCCTTTCTTTGTCCGAAACGCGCGTCCTTCGCCAATTGCAAACAGTTCTTAGAATCAACGCTCTCCTCCAGAATCAAATCAGTCCCTTTCTTCGTCCAGCTTTTCTTCATTCGAAACAGGTAATCCCTTTTTTAGAATTCATCCTCTGATCGTTAGCGCTTCGTTTTTGTAATTCACACTAGGACATGGTAGTTATCAGGGAGTGTGATGGGAAGGGAAACGTACTATCTCCGGCTAACTCGGAGGAAAGGGATGCGTTATTGAGAGAGGCGGTTAGGCTTGCGAAACGATCGGACGGGACCACCGATTGGGTTGCCTTTGAAAATGCCTACTATGGCCATTCCCTTTTAGGGGAGTTTTCGAGCGACTCGAGTGATAGCGAGGATAAAGACGATAGCGGGAACTCATCTGATTGTGTTATTCTTTCTGTTCGTCCAGGTCCCTCCTATACGAAAGAAAATCACGGTATGGCGTCCGCTAGTGATTTGGGGCTAGGGGGTTCTACTAGCGAAATGATGCGCTTGGAGTCCGTGTTTATGGATCCTGAACGAGTGGCGCTGTTCCGAAGCAAGGTTAATGTTTCTTCGACAGGATGCGAAGATGATGTGATCCTGGAGCCCTGCCGTCCTGGTGAGAAAGTATACTTACGGATGCCAAGGAGTAGGGCCCACGAGTTCTTCTATATGTATGCGGCGGTCTTTGAAGATTTGGGCGTGAAGTATCCATTCACGCCCTTCGGAGTAACTGTCCTGAGGTGGTTGAATGTGGCGCCCTCGCAGCTTCAGCCCAACAGTTGGGCGTTCATCCGGGCCTTTGAGATAGCTTGCGAGGGATTAGGCTTTGAGCCCTCCGCCGGGTGCTTCTTTAGCTTCTACGGTACTCGGGGGGTGGACAAATCATCTTGGGTCTCTGTTGGCGCGCACCCTGGGAAACGGTTGTTTCCACCCTATGCCTCTCATTACAAGAACTGGAGACGGACATTCCTTAGGGTGAGGGGAGGAGGTCACGTACATAATGAATTAAAATTTCCCATTTGCTGGACGAGTTCCCCAGCTTCCATTACGGGGTTTGCTTTTGAACAGTTGAGTGCGTATGAACAAGGTGTCGTTTCCTTCCTGGATAAAATGCTGCCCATGGATATCCGGGAGTTGCTGAATAGAGAGGGAGATGTCGATAGCTTAGAGACCTATTTGCGTGAGTTGATTTCATAACTTTGCTTGTCTAGCTTTTTGCCTTTCTCTTTATTAATTATTTGTGTATTGGCTTTGGTTTTTTGACTTGCAGAATCAATGGCGCCACTAACAGCTGCAGAGAGGAAGCAGTATTTGGCCGAGCTGAAGGCCAAGAGGTCGGGCGGGGTGGCTGACACTAGCGACTCTTCTGGGCTCATCCTCCGTAAGTCCAAAAAGAAAGCCGAGATTGTTCTTGACGCTCAACCTGAGTGTGCTGTGGACGTGGTGCAGGAGAAGACTCGGGAGGAGAAGAAAAGGAAGGCGGCGGATGGGGAGGAGGGGGTGATAAAAGAGAGGAGGTCTAAGCGGGCGCATTCTCATCCCGCCATTGAACTTACTGGTCCCAGCCGGGATGTTCGGTCTTTCTGGGACAAGGTTTTTGATTTCGTAGCCTACGTGAAAGAGAAGATGGTTTGCAATCCTGATGATGTGACAGTTGGGATGCAGAACCCTGTTCCTTTTGCGACGAGGGATATCGGCGTGAACTGTTTGCGGTCTATTATGCTTTTGATGTCCGTTGATTGCAAATATGCGGAGTCAGTTCGTAATGGAGAAACGTTGCTGGAAAGGGTGAAGCTACTGGAGAAGGAATTACAAGAGGTTCAGGAGGGCAAGGAGAAAGAGGTCAAGGAGGCGGCGGAGGCGATGAGGGCCGAGTTCGACGAACAAATCAGTGACTTGAAGGTTGGTCATGACGCTGACTTAGCTGGGAAGGACGCGGTGATCATACGTTTGAGGAAAGAGGTCGCCTCCGGGGTTGAGAGGGAGACGGCGTTGAAGGCTGAGGTTACGGAAGCCAAAGGAGAACTGGCGCTGTCTTTCGAGACTGGGTTTGATCGTGCGAAAGAGCAGGCCGCCTTCCTCCATCCTGAAGCTGATCTTTCGTCTATGGATTCTTTCAAGATAATTGTAGATGGCGTCCTTGTGGACGAACAATAGTCTTTGTTGTAACTTTAATTTACTTTGATCTTGAACTTTCTTGAACTTGTATTGATGTGTGATTTGTACTATATTTCGTTGGTTTCTTATTCAATGACGGTGATGATAATGCTTCTTGGGCGGTAGTTATTACTTGTCCGTTTTCTCTATTTATTTAAGATTGTCAAACCGTTGAGCTTTCCGATGTTATTGCTTTATTGAGGCATCTTATGCATGAATTCTTTTATTTTCGCGACGTTTTCGTTTTCTGCTTACGACGCCTTAGAGCCCTTTTTTAGGGTTAAGGAATTAAGTGGCGATTTTATTTTTCGGCTCGCGACGTCTTAGAGCCCTCTTGGGGGTTAAGGAATTAGGCGGCGATCTTATTTTCGTCTCGCGACGTCTTAGAGCCCTCTTGGGGGTTAAGGAATTAGGCGGCGATCTTATTTTCGTCTCGCGACGTCTTAGAGCCCTCTTGGGGGTTAAGGAATTAGGCGGCGATCTTATTTTCGGCTCGCGACGTCTTAGAGCCCTCTTGGGGGTTAAGGAATTAGGCGGCGATTTTATTTTAAGCTCACGACGTCTTAGAGCCCTGTCTTTTAGGGTTAAGGAATTAGGTGGCATTTTCATTTTAAGCACACGACGTCTTAGAGCCCTGTCTTTTAGGGTTAAGGAATTAGGTGGCATTTTCATTTTAAGCACACGACGTCTTAGAGCCCTGTCTTTTAGGGTTAAGGAATTAGGTGGCAACCCCTTTGAGGTTAGGCGCGCCCTTCGTGAGTTGATGCTGACTATCTCGTTTCGTCGATAACTGTGATACTGGAGTCAAACAGAGATAAGGATAAATGGAAATTGATGCCTCATTAAAAACCCAGCTTTCGCGGGGAAAAGAGTGCTCCCTAATTCCTCTTTGTTAGTTGAAATCAAAATACAAACAATTCAAAAGAAAATGCAAGCAAAACTTTACAGCAGTTCGACCTTGTGTGGCTTGTTTGTAAGGATGGTGAAGTACTCAGCTGTAGTAATGGCGTAGGTTGGCGGCATTCCAGGTTCGTGGTATCGTGTCTCCATTCAGCTCCTCCAGCTTGTATGCTCTGTGTGCTAGTTTTTCTCTGACTCGGTATGGTCCTTCCCAGTTGGGTAGTAACTTTCCAATTCGGGTGGGCGCGACGACCTGTCTTAAGACCAAATCTCCTTCTTTCATGTCTCTTGGTATTACTTTTGAATTGTACCGGCGGGCTGCTCTTTGTTTGGCGGCGAATCCCCGGATGTGGGCGGCCTCCCGTACCTCGTCAATCATGTCTATTCCGCATAGTAAGCTCGCCTCATTAGCCTCTTCTGAGAAGTTCTCCCAGCGCCATGTTGGTGTGTCGATTTCTACAGGCAGCATAGCGTCGGCGCCGTATACCATGGTGAACGGGGTTTCCTTGGTTGTGGAATGAGGCGTCGTGTGATATGACCAGAGCACTTCATGCAATTGGTCAGCCCAAAGTCCTTTGGCGTCGTCAAGCTTCTTTTTTATGCCGTTCAAGATCACCTTGTTTGCAGATTCGGCTTGCCCGTTTGCTTGGGGATGGATGACTGAGACAAACTTCGTCTGGATTCCGAGTTGATTGCAGAATTCTACCACCTTGGAACTGGCGAACTGGGTCCCGTTGTCAGATACTATAACTTTGGGTAGCCCAAACCTGCATATTATTTTCTTCCAGTAGAAGCGTATTACTCTGTCCGCCGTGATTTTGGCGACCGCTTCGGCCTCAACCCACTTCGTGAAGTAATCCACTCCGACTATGAGAAATTTCAGTTGTCCGGGTGCCAATGGGAATGGGCCTACAATATCCACTGCCCACTTATGAAAAGGCCATGGGGAAAAGACTGAGGTGAGTTCACAAGCAGGGGCGTGCTTCTTATCAGAAAACCTCTGACACTTGTCACACTTTCGTACAAAGTCTGCGCTCTCTTGGATCATTGTTGGCCAGTAGTAACCTGCTCTTAACAGCTTCGCGGCCAAGGATCGTCCGCCGATGTGGCTCCCGCATACGCCTTCGTGCACTTCTAAGAGGACGAGGTGGGTCTCGTTTTCACCTAAGCACCTGAGCAGAGGCGATGCCTTGCCTCTCTTGTATAATTTGCCAGCAACCATGCAATACTTCGAAGCCTTCTTTCATATCTGCAGCTCTTCCTCCTCGCTTTTGGGATTAAACGCTCCCGTGAGGTATTTGATGAGAGGCGTCATCCACCCCTCCTCCTCATTCTCCACGGCGCCTACTTCCATGATCTCTGTGCTGGGGGCCGCCAGCACCTCCTGGATGACCGTTCTGTTGTTCCCCGGGCGTTTGGTGCTGGCCAGTTTAGACAAAAGGTCGGCTCTTGAATTCTGCTCTCTTGGAACGTAGATTGCCTCGAAGAACTTGAAGGTGGAGGCTAAACTGTTGACCTTCGCTAAGTATTTGATAAGTTGACTGTCCTTCGCTTGGTATTCCCCGGTAATTTGGCTCGTCACCAACTGGGAGTCGCTCTTCGCCCTCAAGTTTTCCGCTCCCATCTCTTGTGCCAGCTTCATGCCCGCTACTAGGGCTTCATACTCTGCCTGGTTGTTGCTCGCCTTGAACTCAAATCTCAGCGACTGCTCTATGATTAGGCCCCCTGGACCCTCCAACACTATGCCGGCTCCACTGCCTTTGAGGTTTGATGATCCGTCGACCGATAACAACCATACAAAAGGGGCGACTTCTTCCACCGGGGATGAAAATTCTACTAGGAAGTCAGCCAGGACCTGTGACTTTATGCTGCCTCTAGGAAGATATTGAATGTCATATTCGGACAATTCCACTGCCCAGGATACCATTCTTCCCGCCAGGTCTGGTTTCCCCAGCACTTGCTTGATGGGGTAGTTGGATTTGACAACAACTCTATGTCCTTGAAAATATGGTCGCAGTTTCCTCGCTGTTGCTACCACTGCTAGAGCCAGGCGCTCTATTTTCTGGTATCTCAGCTCGGCTCCCTTGAATACCTTGCTCACAAAATACACTGGTTTTTCACCTTCGTCAGAATCTTGCACGAGGACGGAACTCATAGCATTTTCCGATATAGATAGGTAGAGGAAAAAGGACGGCGCCTGCATCTGGGCGATGCAGAACTGGCGGGCTGGAAAGGAACGTCTTAATCTTTGCGAATGCATCTTCGCACTCTTCAGTCCATTGGAAAAGTTCCTTCTTCTTTATTGAGGCAAAGAAAGAGAAAGCTTTATCGCCGGCACATGATAAAAACCTGGAGAGCGCTGCGAGCCTACCCGTCAACTGCTGCACCTCCTTAATGCTAGAGGGGCTTCTCATGTTGATTATCGCCTGACACTTGTCAGGGTTTGCCTCGATACCGCGCCGGGTCAGCATGAAGCCTAGGAATTTCCCTGCATGAACCCCAAAAGAGCATTTGGCCGGGTTGAGACGCATGTTATACGCGCGAACTTGATCGAAGATCTCTTCCAGATCCTTTGCATGGCTTTTGTCATGTTTTGTTTTTACTACCAGATCGTCGATGTAGACCTCCAAATTCTTTCCGATTTGTTCCGCAAAGGCGGTGTCCATTAACCTTTGAAAGGTGGCGCCGGCGTTCTTTAAGCCAAAAGGCATAACTTCGTAGTGGTAGTTGTGGTGATTAGTCATGAAGGCCGTTTTTGGGGCGTCGAGAGGATCCATCTTTATTTGGTTGTAGCCGGAGTATGCGTCCATGAAACTCAGGGTTTGGTACCCTGACGCGTTGTCGATAAGGTGGTCAATGTTTGGGAGGGGATATGGGTCTTTTGGGCAGGCGGTGTTCAGATCGGTGTAGTCGACGCACATGCGCCATTTTCCGTTAGCTTTCTTTACGAGGACGACGTTTGCCAGCCATGTAGGATACTTGATTTCACTTATGAAACGGGCGTCTCTTAACTTGGCCACTTCTTCATCTACTGCTTTCCTCCTTTCTTCGCCTAATTTCCTTTTGCGCTGAGCCACTGGCTTCACTCCTGGGCGTAGGGCGAGGTGGTGGCATACGATGGTAGGGTCGATGCCGGGCATGTCTGATGGTTGCCAGGCGAACAGGTCTAAGTTTCTTCTCAGGAGATCCACTAGACTTTGTTCTTCGGCGGGATCCAAAGAAGTCCCCATCTTGGTGGTTTGATGTGGCTCTGGGCCTATTGTGACTTGCTTCAGATCCTCCGTGGGTTCAAGACGCTCGTTCTGGAATTCTTCCCTTGGATCCAAGTCGATGACGTTAACTTGCAACGTTTTGCTGTGGCTGCGAAGTTGTTGGATCTGTTGCCGTACTGCTTTCGCCGCCTCTGAGTCCATGAACAACGATGGCGACGATGGTCGTTTTCGGGTCGGTTATTAAGGTTCAAAAATTGCGACTGAAGGCTCCCAGTCGGGACTGCGAATTTCGGAGGGATTAATTGATGTTTTGAACAAGAAACGGGGCGCTTGATTAGAGTTAGGGGTAGGTCTAGGGAGACATGGTGGATATACGGCGCTCTGATTGCTCTCAGGGGCCGTGGATCGATCGTTTTTCTCCTGGAGACGGTGGCTAGGTCAGTTTTACCGTAGCCCCACGGTGGGCGCCAACTGTACTGGCAGTGAGTACAATACTTCTAGAAACTAGGGTTTCTGTGCTGTGTTTAGGTTATGCCCCGGGAATGATCCCAAGGTTACTATTTGTAGCCCTTCTTGGGCCTACCCGGTCATGGTTTTGGGCCTAAATCGTAAAAGGGCCAAAACCATGACTTGGGCGCCCTCGTCAGCTGCTGAGGGCGCCCCCAAAGGGCTATTTGTGATTGTAAAATGGGCCCTCTGCCCTCTTGGAGGACGTCCAGCCTTATTCCAAAGGTTCACACCCTTGGCTTTAGGGTCTCAAGTCCTAGACAGTCAGATCTACGGTCCAGTAAGATTTGTGGAGCCACGCCTTTGGCAGGCTACCACCCCTTTAATAAATTTCACTTCCCAACATTCTTTACACCTTTTATCAAATTCATTCATTTTTATTTTTGATGATAGTACTTTTAAAACAAAAAAAAAAACTTTTCCAAAATTTATTACATGAGTCTTTCATTTTTATCCAATAACAAACACATTCCTTTTCGAACTTGCGAATACTCGGAGTGAACATCGATGTCTATCCTTAAAGCAGATAACGCTTCGCAGGCCAAGCATGGTCAATCGCAAAAAAGGAATTCCCCAACAGAATCCTCGGCGAATTAATCAAAAATTCCCCAGTAAGTGAAGAGCCTGAAAGGTCAATTCAGGCAAAGACCAACCAAAGCATAAGCATTCCCAACAGAATCACCGGTTCTTCTCCCCAGTGGGTTAGCACAGTCCCCAATGGACTACCAAACTCCCCAGGAAGTCAATCCTTGTTCTATTCTCAAAAGCCCAATTATCATTGGCATCAAAGGCTGGATATCGATCATGCTTCCAAAATGATCCTTATATCCCCAATGAATTCACCAGCGAAGTCCAATCTTATTGGCATTCCCCCCAGTGGAGTCTTACATCATCCAAGCCCGACTTTGCTCGGCATTCAAATCTTAACCCCCCAGCGTCCCACGTGACGTCTGTCATCCCCCAGGTCAGCATAATTCATGCATCATATCATAGTCATACATTCATGCATTCATACATACGCATACAACATACCATACATGGTTGTTCTAACCATCCTGAGTCTTACCAAACAATCGCGAGCAATTCGTGAATTCTTTTTTCCCCAGTGTCATCCCCAGTCTGTCTGGTTCAGAGATGTCGTCCTTTTCCGCCAAGTGGCAGTTCAAAACGAACAGCTTGTGCGTCTTTTTTGTTAAGTCTTTACGCCAAGTGACAGTTCTTTAATGAACAGCTTGTGCGTACTCCCCAGTGTTGTGCCAAGTGGCAAGTTCTTCAATGAACAGCTTGTGCATTCTTTCTCCCTGATTGAAGGGGCATTCTTTTGTAAGGAACGGCTTGTCAGCCGCATCCCCAACATCGTCAGTGGCAAGTTCGGTAACCATCCGAACAGCTGACATCTTTCATTTTATTTTCCTGTCGTCAATGGCAAGTTCGGCAACATCCGAACAGTTGACATTTTATTTTCCTGTCGTCAATGGCAAGTTCGGCAACATCCGAACAGTTGACATTTTATTTTCTTGTCGTCAATGGCAAGTTCGGCAACATCCGAACAGTTGACATTTTATTTTCCTGTCGTCAATGGCAAGTTCGGCAACATCCGAACAGTTGACATTTTATTTTCCTGTCGTCAATGGCAAGTTCGGCAACATCCGAACAGTTGACATTCTTTTCATTCTTTTGTCGCCAGTGGCCAGTTCGGCAACAACCCGAACAGCTGGCATTTACCTTTTCATTCTTTGCTGTCAGTGGCAGTTCGGTGACCACCCGAACAGCTGACACCTATCCCCAGTGTGGTCTTCCTTTTTATCATTACAAGCATTCATAACATTTGCATTGCATGCATTTATAGCATTTATAACTCGGGAAAAATATTTAGTCAAAAAATGGCGTACTCTATATTTAAGTCTCTTCAACCCGTCCATTTCAAATCACATTTTCAATCTCCGGGACGAAGAAACTTAAATAGGGGCATCTGTCATACCCCATTTGTTGACTTATATTTTTTTTGTATGTTTCATTTTTGTGTTTATCTCATCATTTATTTTTGCCTTTTACTTTTATTATTGCTATAGTATTGTTATTGGCATTTTATCATTTTCATCATTAAACATTACTATTATCCTCATCATTATCCTTAATATTTTTTCTTTAATAATATCATTATTATTTTACTACTATTAGGGTTTTTTATTTTTAATTAATATAGTATTAAGTTATTATCATTTCTATTATTATTATCTTTTATCTTCATTATTATTGTCATTTACTATTTTATTCATTATCATTGCCATTTGCATTTTTATCATCATTATTATTATTATGTATTATTATTCTTTACTCATTTTTCACCTTTTTATTCTTTAATACAAAAATCAAAAAAAGTGGAGTTCGCAGTGCGAACTCACCTTCGCACTGCGACCTCTGCGAAAATTTCTGCAGATTTTTATACTTTGGTTTATCTTTTTTGCTTTCAACTACAATAGTTATTAGTAGCATTATTACTTGTATTCTTGCTGTTTTGTGACTGATTTGGTGCAGCAAGGCAAGATTTAATGTGTGACATTAAAGGTTAAAGGAAAGAAGGATTTTCTTCCAACCTCTCATGTGATCAAACAAATTGGCTATCCTTGGTCAGCTTTTGTCCCCCCAAATTGACCCCTCACCCAACCTAAACTTGCCAGCCAGCTGCTTGATCCCTTTCCTTCCCTTTTCCCCTGCCAAAACCAGTCAATCACAAGTGGTTTTTTGTTGCAAAAAGGCTGTTTGACATGCCCTGTTTTGACCTGAATTTCTCCTCCCACACATAAGCCCACATGCTAATTTTGATTCCCCCAATCTCCCTGTACATGGCAGTACACGTTTTGATTGTTTGACCTCCCAAGATTGCAAGGATTGATCCCCAAAAATCATCCCTTTTGCAGCTGCCCTGTTTTACAGTTTTTACCATCATTACCTTCTAGAATCAATGGCATTTGTGGCTGAGATCAGTCAAGACCTTGCCCCTTGGCACAAGGCAAAGCAAGTTCTATCCATTAGCATTAAATGCAAAGTGTTCTAGCCTGAATTTAGCCCAAATCAGCTAGTGTTTTAGGATTTTGTTCATCATTACAAAGATTTGCATTTATGCCTATAAAAGGAATGGCAAGGCATAAGGATCACACACATTGAAAACCAGTTAAAAACAGACCACTTCAGAGAGCTAACATACACGAAATTCACACCAAAAATCCCTTGCATTGCAGCACAAAATCAGTCCATCCCAAACACTTTGAACTTTGTTCATAACCTATCACAAAGCAAGCAAGCCACTTCCAATCATGTTCAAAGCATTGCTAGGAGTTCTGTAAGTCTCCTATAACCTTTCTTTTCTATTGTATTTGCTGTTTGCATATTTTGCTTTGTCCAATTTTATTTGGTGAACCAAAACCCCCTTTGAACCTCAAAAAGGACCTCAAAGGGGCCAAGCTTTAAAACTGTGATTTTTCCCCCTTTTTTCTTCCTTTTTCTCAAGTTTCTTAACCTCCTTTAGGTTCTGAATCTTGCTTAGAAGCAGTTTCTGAACTTCTGTTCAGAAACAGCTTCTGAGTTGAAAAATTCGCATACTTTGCAAAGCAAAGTATTGCTCGCACTGCGAACACACCAGAACCTGACTTCGCAGAGCCAAGTTCTGGTTGCTCTGCGAAGTATGTGAAATTCAGAACATGAATCAGGCATTCAAATGTCAAATTTTTGGGATTCTAGCCCTTGATTCAGAACCTAAAGAGGGTAAAAACCATTTTGGTCCAAATCCAATTCATAATCATGCACAACTTTGAAGATTTCTCAAGTTCGTGCGGCAAATTTTGAGTAACTTGTGAAACAAGTTATGCTCTTAATATTTTCAAAACCAAGTTTGAGCAGCAAGCTAAGTTCGTCTATTTCAAAATAAACTTGAACAACTATGTCGTTCACGATTTTCAACCCAAACGCGAACTTAAGCCAAGCTTGCTAATTCTTTTAAAACCAAGCTCGAATGGAGTCGAACTTGTGAACTTTCCAATTTTTTGCATGTTTTATGATTGTGTTTGCCATTTAAACTTGAACTAAACTTGTTCTTGAGTTTCAATAACTTAAGCAACAAGTAACGTTCATGATTTTTTTAATAAATACCGAACAACAAATTTGTTCGTGTTTTCTTTTCTTTTACAACTTTCCTTTTAAAGCTTTGGTTCCCTTTGAGGTCTCTCCGAGTGACAAAACCAAACTTGAATGAAACGGGAATGGCTTGGCGTATGTCTCCCCAAACCTCGATTGCACGAATGCGTGACGTATGTCTCGTCGCTCGGGCAGTCGTCATTCCACCCTTGACGCGTCTAGCACACTAAACCTTCCCTTGGTCCCCTTGTGGCCATTTTTATCCTTTTTTTGGCCTTCGTGGTCAATCCGAACCTTTCGCGCCTTGCGCGTTTATTTTTAACCTTTTTACGCCTTGCGCGAATTTTTCGCCTCAGTGCGTTTGTCTTTTGTTTATTTCTTTTTAAAACATTCACGCCTTGCGCGAGCTTATCGCCTAGCGTCCATCTTTCACCATTTTAAAACTTTGTACGTCTTCGTACGTTTTAAAAACCTTTGCTCAAGTCCGAGTGGAAAACTTTTTCATCAAATCATTTACTTTCATGCATTGTCGTCAGTGGCCAGCTCGGCAACAACCCGAGCAGCTGACTTTTACTTTCTTGTCGTCAATGGCCAGTTCGGCAGCAACCCGAGCAGTTGACATTTATTTTTACACTTTTTCTTTTTCTCAAACTTTTTTCGCTCGGACACGATCAAGCTTTTTTTTACTAAAACGAACCAACATACAAACGTTTTCTACCAAAGAACTACGTACGCTTTGAATTCTCCGACTACCGGGAGATACGTAGGAGCAAGATCGACATCTTGTCAAGCCCATTAATAAAAAACCTGTTTTTCCCTTTCGTTTGTTTTTATCTCTTTCTTCATCTCGCATTATGTTTTTTATATATTTCCTTTTATACATGTATAAACACGCAAGTAAAACATCGAAGCATTTTAAGCCTAAGCCGACTGAGAGGTTCCCGTTGAGTACAACAGATGTGAGGGGTGCTAATACCTTCCCCTTGCATAATCGACTTTCGAACCTAAAATCTTTTCTCAAGGTAATTTAGAACTTTTTTCCTTTTTTCCCCGAAAAATTAAAAGTTCAGTCGTAATTTAGAATTAGTGATTCAATGCTTCCCCATAGCTTGACATCCGAAATTCGACGCGACAAGGTGATTTCAATCTGCGAGACGTGTATGAACGCTCGTAAAGGAAAAAGACTGCGAGACGTGTATGAACGCTCGAAAGGTAAAAAGATTACGAGACGTGTATGAACGCTCGAAAGGTAAAAAGGCTGCGAGATGTGTATGAACGCTCGAAAGGTTAAAAGATTGCGAGACATGTATGAACGCTCGAAAGGTAAAAGATTGCCACCTAAACAAGTGGTTGAATCTGGAAGGGTAAAATGATCGCCACCTAAACAGGTGATCTGATCGGACAAAGATAAAGGATCGTCACCTAAACAGGTGGCCTCAATCTGGCAAGATAGAAGGATAAAGGATCGTCACCTAAACAGGTGGCCTTAATCCGAAAAAGATAAAGGATAAAGGATCGTCACCTAAACAGGTGGCCCTAATCCGGAATAGATAAAGGATCGTCACCTAAACAGGTGGCCTAAATTCGAAAAAGATAAAGGATCGTCACCTAAACAGGTGGCCTCAATCTGAAAAAAAAAATAAAGGATCGTCACCTAAATAGGTGGCCTCAATTTGAAAAAAGATAAAGGATCGTCACCTAAACAGGTGGCCTCAATCTTCGAGACGTGTATGAACGCTCGCAAGGTAAAAAGATTGTCACCTAAACAGGTGGTTTCAACCTGACATGATCGTCACCTAATCAGGTGATTGGATCCGAAAAAGTCGTCGCTTGAATAGGTGCTTTAGACTTATCTGGGGAAATAGGACCTACCGCTGTGGGGATAGTGTAATCGTCTTTAGGCGTGGCTAGTACTTAGATTGTTGAAAAGGGAAACATGATTGTATGATGCATGACATGCTTCATGTTGTTTTATGCAATATGTTATGCAATATGGTATGATATGAGGTAGACTCAATCTGGATTTGTTTTGGGAAAACTCAGCTGGGGCATCCTAATGGCCGTGAGCAGGTCACTTGGGGATGTGATAAAGTTGGGAAGAAAACCGCCGGGGTTATTCTAAGAGAACTTACTGGGGAAGCTCTGGAATGGGTTCACTGGGGAACACTAGAGATGATTGATGGATGTTGGTGAATATGTGGTACTCACTGGAGAATATTGGTTGAGAATGCATGACATGAATATGAGATGCATGTATTATGATTTGGATATGCATGTATGAATGCGTTTGATATGATGCATGTATGAATTATGAATGATATGCATGTATGAATTATGAATGATATGTGGGATAATGATTGGGTGCCGAGCAAAGTCGGTCTTTGGGTGAAATTGTATTTGAATGTAAGTAGATGCCAAGCATGGTTGGGCTTTTTCTGGGGATTTGTGTTTGTGATTGCCAATGATGATTGGGCTCTTCTTGTTTTGGGTTGAGACTCCCTGGGGAATGTCAATAAGACTTGGGCTTCATGGGGATATAAGGATCATTTTGGAAGCATGATCGATATCCAGCCTTGGTTGATGGAAGAGATGTTTGGGGTGTTTTGACTGGGGAATTTTGTTCGACTAACCCTTGGGATCTTTGCGCTCCACGTGCCGTGAGCTACGCACTTGCCTTTGCTGAAGAGCATGAGTCTTTTGGCGCAATATTGGGGGGAATTACCGCAATTCTTTTGACATTTACGAAAATTCAAATAAAACAACATTTTTTTTTTGTAAGTTTTTTTTTGTTGTCCCATGTCTTAATGCATTTTTATCATGAATAAAACAAAATTTTATGTGCTAATGAGAACACAAAAGTAATAAAAGGAATTTTATTCATTGCAGATTTGACTTCTTGAATGGGTAAAATACATGAACTGAGAAGTAATTACTCCTCTGAGGAAAGGGTAGAGAAAGACAAGAAAAAAGCAAAAAGAAAATTGTTGGTTTTGGTACAACACATGCTATTTTCCTTATGACTTCGAAATTCTTTGGAAGATGATGACGAGACTGATTCTTCCCCTCTTGAATCTTGTCCGGAGCTTGGATGTTGCAGTCTTTTGCCTTTCTTCTTTTGTTAACCCCTAACTTTTGCCTGGACCGCTCTTTCGAGTTTTCAGTCCACCGGGGTGTACTTCCTTTTTTGATGTCCTTAATTTTTGCCTAGACCGCCTTTTCAGGTTTTCGATCTACCAGGACGCTCTCTATTGCCTAAACCGCCTTTTCAGGTTTTCGATTTAGCGAGCTTTTCTTTTTTTTCTTAGGCATAATATTTCTTGACTGCATCAGAGTTTATTGAGAGTGGGAACTCTTCTTCGTCCATAGTGGTGATGATTAAAGCTCCGCCAGAGAAGGCTTTCTTTACTACATACGGTCCGTCATAGCTGGAAGTCCACTTCCCTCGGGGATCCTTGTGGATAGGTAATATCTTCTTGAGCACTAGGTCTCCTTCTTTGAATTCTCGAGGACGGGCCTTTTTGTCGAATGCCCTCTTGAGTCTCCTTTGGTAGAGCTATCCATGACACATTGCTGTCAGACGCTTTTCTTCTATGAGGTTCAGTTGGTCGAACCTTGTTTGGACCCATTCAGCTTCTTCTAGCTTGGTTTCCATCAAGACCCGTAATGAAGGGATTTCCACCTCAATGGGAAGCACGGCTTCCATACCGTATACTAAGGAAAAAAGGGTTGCCCCGGTTGAAGTGTGAATGGTTGTTCTGTAGCCATGTAGCGCAAAGGAAAGCATCTCGTGCCAATCCTTATATGTTTTCACCATCTTTTGGATGATTTTCTTTATGTTCTTATTGGCTGCTTCTACGGCACCGTTCATCTTTGGCCGGTAAGGTGAGGAATTATGGTGCTCAATCTTGAAATCTTTGCACAACTCCTTCATTGTCTTGTTGTTCAGGTTTGCCCCATTATCGGTGATGATTTTAAGGGGAGTGCCGTAACGGAAAATGGTTTCCTTTTTGATGAATCGGGCTACCACTTGTTTGGTTACGTTTGCATACGAAGCTGCTTCGACCCACTTGGTGAAATAGTCAATGGCAACGAGGATGAAGCGATGTCCATTTGATGCTTTGGGCTCGATCATTCCAATCATGTCTATGCCCCACATAGAGAAAGGCCAAGGTGAGGTCATGACATTCAGGGGAGTTGGTGGTACATGCACTTGTCGGCATAAATTTGGCACTTATGACATGTTTTGGCATAGCGGAAACAGTCAGCCTCCATGGTTAGCCAATAATAGCCCGCCCTTAGGATTTTCTTTGCCATTGCATGCCCATTGGCATGGGTTCCAAAAGATCCCTCGTGGATTTCTTTGATGAGCATGTCCGCTTCATGTTTATCCACACATCTGAGCAAGACCATGTCATAGTTTCTTTTGTAGAGAGTATTTCCGTTGAGGAAGAACTGGGATGCCAATCTCCTGAGGGTTCTCTTGTCGGTTTGTGAGGCATTTTCTGGATACTCTTGCTCTTCGAGGTATCGCTTGATGTCGTAGAACCAGGGTTTGTTGTCAAGTCCTTCTTCGACTGCTGCATATACAACTGGTTTGTCCCTACGATCCATCCTTATGATTGGCGCCTCATTGTGGAAATTCACTTGGTACATTGATGATAATGTAGCCAAATCATCTGCCACCTGATTTTCTTCTCGAGGTATGTAATGGAAGTTGATTTCATCAAAATGCTCAAGCAATTCTACAACCCGGGCTCGATAGGGAATTAAATTGGGATGTTTTGTTTCCCATTCTCCTTTGACTTGATAGATGACCAAGGCTGAGTCACCGTATACTTCAAGGTTTTTGATCCTTAGATCAATTGCTGCTTCGAGGCCTAGGATAAATGCTTCATATTCTGCCATATTATTGGTGCAGTCAAAGCATAACCTTGCTGTGAAGGGTTGGTATCCATTTCTTGGGGAGATTAAAACTGCCCCGATCCCGTGCCCCATGGCATTTGAGGCGCCGTCGAAAGCGAGCTTCCATCGAGCTTTCGGTTATGGCCCTTCATCATCGCTTGTGACCTTTGTGTCATTCAAAGCTACGACATCTTCATCCGGGAAGTCGAATTGTATGGGTTGATAATCCTCCAATGGTTGGTGAGCAAGGTGCTCGGATAAAACACTCCCTTTGATAGCTTTTTGAGCAACGTATTGGATGTCGTACTCAGACAACAGCATTTGCCAACAGGCTATCTTCCCTGTGAGGGCAGGTTTTTAAAAGATGTACTTGATAGGATCCATCTTTGATATCAACCAAGTTGTATGGGTCAACATGTATTGCCTTAAGCGTCGAGCAGCCCATGTAAAGCGCAACAAGTCTTTTCAAGCGAAGTATACCTTGATTCACAGTCGGTAAACTTCTTGCTTAGGTAGTAGATTGCGTGCTCTTTTCTTCCCGTTTCATCTTGTTGTCCTAACACACAACCCATTGATTCTTCAATTACAGTTAGGTATAAGATGAGGGGTTTACCCGGGACCGGAGGTATTAAAATTGGTGGTTCTTGCAGGTATTGTTTGATCTTGTCAAACGCCTCTTGGCAATTCTCATTCCAATGGACGGCTTGGTTTTTCCTTAGCAGTTTGAAGATTGGTTCGCAGGTAGCTGTCATGTGTGAGATGAACCTAGCGATGTAATTCAATCTTCCTAAGAAACCCCGGACCTCTTTCTCGGTATTTGGCGCTGACATATCTTGGATGGCCTTTACCTTGTCAGGATCCACTTCAATACCCCTTTGGCTGACAATAAAACCCAATAACTTTCCGGATCTAACACCAAATGTGCACTTGTTAGGATTTAAGCGCAGCTTGAATTTTCTTAGGCGTTTGAAAAGCTTTTGTAGATTGACTAGATGATCCTCCTCCGTTTGGGATTTGGCAATCATGTCATCGACGTAGACCTGAATTTCTTTATGGATCATGTCATGGAAAAGAGTTACCATTGCTCTTTGGTATGTTGCCCCGGCATTTGTTAATCCGAAAGGCATTACCTTATAGCAAAAAGTCCCCCACGGGGTGATAAATGTGGTTTTCTCCATGTCTTCTGGAGCCATCTTGATTTGGTTATATCCTGAGAATCCGTCCATAAAGGAGAAGACTGAGAATTGGGCAGTGTTGTCCACCAATATGTCGATATGTGGTAGCGGGAAATCATCCTTTGGGCTTGCTTTATTCAGGTCCCGGTAATCCACACACATTCTAACTTTGCCATCCTTTTTTGGAACTGGCACGATGTTGGCAACCCATGTCGGATACTTGGTTACGGCTAAAAAGCCGGCATCGAATTGCTTTTTGACCTCCTCTCTGATCTTGAGAGCCATATCGGGTCGAGTTCTCCTCAATTTCTGCTTTACTGGCAGGCATTCTGGCTTGAGTGGCAGTTTATGTACGACGATGTTAGGGTCTAAACCTAGCATGTCTTGATACGACCAAGCGAATACGTCCACATACTCTTGTAGAAGCTTAACCAACTTTCCTTTCGCATCCTCTTGCAGGGAGGCTCCTATCTTGACCTCTTTCTTATCTTCTTCGGTCCCCAAGTTGACCTTTTCAACTGATTCTTGGTGGGGTTGTATTACCCTATCCCCTTGATTTGCAAGTTTGGACAATTCTTCAGGCGGTTCATAATCGTCCTCTTCATTATCTTCCGTTTGATTAATCGGGAAATCGAAGTCATAAGGGATTAAGGTCGTGTTGTTTTTGGAGGGTGGATTTGTAGATCTGCATGAGTATGATTTGATTTTAGGCTTTTTGTAGCAAAATTTTTTTTAAAACAAATGCAAAAAAGTAAAAAAAGAAACTCAAATGAACATAAAGAGTGATTTTATTCATGATTGAAAATAGCTTTAAAACATGGGGGCCCCACACGACTAATCATTTGCCTTGGGCAGAGCTAAATGATTTTTTTTAAAAGTAAAAACAAACATGGTTTATTACTTGAGCTTGGTAATGATCTCGGGAATTGCGATAGCCCTCCAATTGTTCAAAGCTTCATCCGAAGCACAACGGTACACCAAATCAGGCACATCTTCATCCACGTCTTCAAGCAGAGCCACTTGATCTTCATTGAAAAAACCCGCACTGATAAACGTTTCCAAAATGGGGAGGATCCCTTGCTTTGGAGGCTTTGAGGAGGTTTCGGTTGATGGATGATATCCCAACCCGAAGCGATTTTTCTTCTCCGGTATGTCCACTAATTTGCCCCATCCGGTAGGTCGGCTTTCTTCTAGGGCCTCTCTTATTGCCCTCCATGATGACATGGCTGTCCTAGCCTCTTTCTTGGGCTTTGAGCTCAAAGTCACGATATTCGCCACTTCCAAAGATTGGAAGGGAACATCCACCGCTTCTTCGTCTGTTTCTATATAACGGAATGACGAAAGATGGCTTACCATCATATCCTCTTGCCCGGAAACTACAATCATTTGGTTATCGATGATGAACTTAAGTTTCTGGTGTAGGGTAGAGGTGATGGCTCCGGCAGCATGAATCCATGGTCGTCCGAGAAGACAACTGTAAGTTGGATTAATATCCATGACTTGGAAGGTTATGGAGAAAACCTTAGGCCCGATTTGGACTGGTAGGTCGATCTCTCCTACGACGGCTCTTCTTGACCCATCGGAAGCTTTTACTACCAAGGCGTTGTGCTTCATTACTGTTCCTTCGCATGATAGCTTTAGGAGGGTAGTCTTGGGCATGACATTCAATGATGACCCCGTGTCCACTAACACTCGAGAGAGGATGTGGTCCATGCATTTCACGGAGATATGCAAGGCGCGGTTGTGAATATGCCCCTCGTCGGGTAGCTCATCGCCGTTGAAACCCAAGTACCTACTCGAGGTAATATTTGTGACTATCACGTCGAATTGGTCCACAGGAATGTCCTTGGTGACATGTGCCTCACTGAGGATCCGCAGTAATGCTTCTCGGTGTGCTTCCGAGCTTAGTAGTAGGGATAGCATGGAGATTTTGGAGGGAGTTTGACCTAGCTGGTCAATGATTTTATACTCGTTCTTTTGGATTATTCTTAGGAACTCTTCGGCCTCTTTTTGTGGGATTGCTTTTTGAGAGGGCCCCGCTTGGTTCTCATTTTCTTCCACGCTCTTTTCCTTGAGCGGCTCTCTTGGCAGTACGGCTGGCGTCTTCCAGAGTTCTTTCGGAGCGAAGACCCTACCACTTCTTGTCATTCCTCCAACACCGGTAATGTTAGTGATGCTGGATTCAATTTTTGCTAGTGGTTTTCCTTCCACATAGGCCACAGGTTGGTAATTCCATGGTACCCTCTTCGTGCTTTCAAAAGAGAAGGGTGCAGGTACGTGGAATGTTATGGGTTGTATAGGTATTGGTACCTCTCTCCTTTGGTATGGGATTTCGAGAGGTTTTGGGTCATGAGACTCCAAGGTAGCAACGTCCGTGCTATCCTTTATATAGCCCATTTGGATCCAACCTTAGTCCATTAGCTCTTGAAGACAAATCTTCAATTTCCCGCACTTGTCCGGGTTGATTTTGCAGGCTTCGCAGTTGGCGTGCATCTCCTCGAACAAACCAAAACCGGTTAATCGCTCCCTTATGATTGACAAGGGAGTCTTTACATTGGCTACCTCCTTGATTGGGCCAAAGTCCTCTTGTTCTTCCATCGCGTTTACAGAGGGACCCGCATGCCCCGGCAATGGGTTATTTTTTACATTGGGGTTCTCCTCCTTGAAGGATAACAGCTTCCGGTCAATGAGACTCTGGACTTTGTATTTGAGTGCTTTACATCCTTCAATATTGTGCCCGGGGGACCCCGCGTGGTATTCGCATCTCGCGTTGGCGTCATACCAAGGTGGATATGGTGGCACCAAAGCTGGTAGTGGTTTTATCTCGACCATGCCCTTTGAATTAAATACGGCAAGATCTGACCGTATGGCATGGGTACAGGATCAAACTGTACATTACGATAGCTATTCCTCGGGCCCATTTGGCTCCTTGGTGGGTACCCGCCTTGTTGTTGCTGTTGATTTTGTTGAGGCAACACTGCTGGTTGTCGAGGTGGAGTTGTGGGAATTACTTGAGGTGAGTAATGCCCTTGAGCCGTTGCTGCTGCCACATAAGGATAGTGGTAGCGTGGCATTTGGTTTGATGGTGGGCAAGATGGTCCCACTAGAACAGCATTCGTCTCCCCCTCTTTCTTTTTGTGAAAGTTGCTGGGGGGTCTCCTAGCTCCACTTTGAGTTTCTAGAGGGCTTTGGATTTTTCCCCTCTTTACTCCGTCCTCTATTCTTTCACCAATCATGACTAGATCGGAAAAGCCGGAAGATGTGCTTCCAATCATTTTGTCATAATATGGGCCTTGAAGTGTGCCCATAAAGGTGTCGACAAGCTCCCTTTCCAACAATGGTGGTTGTAAACGAGAAGCTAGTTCTCTCCACCGTTGAGCGTGCTCCTTGAAGGACTCGTTGCTTCTTTGTACGAGGTTTTGCAATTGCATCCTATTTGGAGCCATGTCCAAATTGTACTTGTATTGTTTTAGGAAAGCATCGGCTAAATCCTTCCAAGTTTGGACGTGGGTACGCTCTAGCTGCATGTACCAATCCAATGACGCTCCGCTCAAACTATCTTGAAACACATGCACCATGAGCTTCTCGTTCGTTGCATAAGCTGCCATCTTCCTACAGAACATCCGTAGATGGTTCCGAGGGCATTGAATTCCCTTGTACTTTTCGAAATCCGGTGCTTTAAATTTTGGAGGGATTACCACGTCGGGCACTAAGCACATGTCCAAAGCAATGTGGGCACCGTATGAACTGAATCCTTCGACAGCTTTCAACCTTTCTTCCAAAACTCGATACATTTGGGTAGTATCGTTGTCTTGGTGGGTGGTGTCGGGAGCAGAATGTCTTGGCAAATTATTTTCCACATTATGAGACATAACCTCATGCTGAGTAGTGGAATTTCCGTGAGGACGACGCTCTTCGTTCCTTACGGGGATTGTGAGCGGTGGTGGAGGTGGTCCATGGCCCTCATTTTCAAATGGTGGGGTATATCCTGGAGGTAAACCATAAAGAGGCCATTGTAAATTGGCTGCATCCGCTGTTGGACGAGAGTTACTTTCTCGGGCCGATAGAGTTTGCATTAACTCTAGCATCTGATCCATCTTCCCCTTCATTTCATCAACCTCTTCTCTCAAAGCCGCTTGAGTTTGTTCCAAATTGTCCATGATCCTTTGCTTGTTGGCTCGTGTTTCGTACGAGTGTTGGAGATCTGGTTCTTGGACCGAGGGCTTTCTGGGTTTTCGGGCTATGATTGCTTCAAACTGTTTTTAGGGAAATGAATGAGTTTTTTTTTTTTTGAAAAATGCATGAAGATGCAGGTGAATGTATGTATGCGATGAGTATGCAAAACATGCGTTTTTTTTATTTTGCTTTATTGTTGGGTTTTTGTAGATTGGCTACACTTTGCAAAAACATCTACTAGCCAGTTGCTGGGACAGATGCGGTAGCATATGGAACAGCATTACGAGTCTTGTGCTTTTCGCGCCAGCTAGTGCTTTATATTTGTGTACGCAATCTTCCAAAGATTTGCCTGAAGATTTATTTTCCTCTAGCTTGCTGATCAAGGCGCGTGTATCTGACTGAAGATTTGTTTGAAGTTTTATTTGCCTTGCTATTTGTTCCTCAAGATATCATTCTATATTTGGAAGTTTTTTTATTATTTCTAGAAGATTGTTTCAGCTGGACCCGTCAATGTCCATGCTCTATTTTGAAGCCCAGACCCGTGGTATCTCAGTACTATATATTGGTGAAGGCAAACCCTAGTTGGGTAACTAAAAACCGTGTGTGTTAGTAAAGCGTGTGTTTAAGGTTTTTAGGGTTTTGTTTGTTAATTGTGAGCCTTGCTTGTATCTCCCTGATTCAAGCTAAGGACTGAGTTTGTTTTGAGTTGTAATTTGTAAGCTGCTCCTAAGCTTTTAAGTACGGAGTGAGTATGTGTTATTAGCGTGTGTTCCTCTTGGTTGTGTTTTATGTTTTGTGTGTTTGATAACAATACTGTGTGTGTTGTTCGTAGGAATTGAGACGGGGTCTCATATCTAGGAGTTCCTAGATAGAGTTGCCACTGGTAGGGTCTAGGTGCAAAGTCAAGTAGTGTGTCTGCGTTGGTCTTTTCACTAGAACTATAATAGTGGAATCATTCCTGGATTGGTATCCCCCAGAGTAGGAGAGTTGCTCCGAACTGGGTTAACAAACTCTCTGTGTACTTTTTATTTCCGCTGTGTTCCTTTTAATTTGTGCTTTGTTACGTTGTGCTATTTTAATTGTAGTTCTGAGTAGACACGCGCTCGGACAGTTGTGCCAACATTGTGCATAGCATATTTCAGTCAGGTTGCCAGGAATTACAATTGGTATCAGAGCAGGCACCCTGTTCTGTGTGGGTGAGCTCCAGGGAAAGAAGTTTCTGGCTCAATGGATAAAGAAGGAGGACTGGTGAACAGACCACCCTTGTTGGATGGGTCAAACTATGACATTTGGAAATCACGCATGACAGCTTTCTTGAAATCTCTAGACAGCAGAGCTTGGAAGGCTGTGATCAAGGCATGGGTCCCTCCTAAAATAAAAGATGCGAATAATGTTGATACTGATGAGTTGAAACCAGAAGAGGAGTGGTCTACAGAAGAAGACACTGCAGCTATTGGAAACTCTAAAGCCCTGAATGCTTTGTTTAATGGTGTTGACAAGAACATGTTCAGGTTGATTAAACAATGTACTATTGCCAAGGAAGCTTGGGATATCCTAAGAACAGCTCATGAAGTTACTCAAAAGGTCAAGAAGTCAAGGCTACAGCTGCTAACAACACAGTTTGAGAATTTGAGAATGAAAGAAGGAGAGAGTGTTCATGACTTTCACATGAATGTGCTAGAATATGCTAACACTTTTGAATCCTTGGGGGAAAAGATATCCGATGAAAAACTGGTAAGCAAAATTCTCAGGTCCCTGCCTAAAAAATTTGATATGAAAGTATGTGCTATCGAGGAGGCCCAAGATATTGGAGATATGAAAGTTGATGAGTTGATTGGATCTCTTCAAACTTTTGAATTAAAGGTTAATGAAAGATCTGAAAAGAAAGACAAGAACATTGCCTTCATCTCCAACACTGATGAAGATGATGTGGAGAGTAATTTAGATACTGATGAGAGCATCTCTGAAGATATTGTGTTGTTGGGCAAACAATTTAATAAAGTTGTGAAGAGGATGGACAGACGCCCTAGGACAAATGCTCCGGACAACAGTCGCAGCATCTATAAAAATGTCAACAATCAGAAGAAACCTAGAACTGATGACAAAATCAATCAAAGCAAAGGGGTGCAATGCCATGAATGCGAAGGTTTTGGTCACATCAGAACTGAATGTGCAACGTATCTGAAGAAACAAAAGAAGGTGATGACTGTGTCTTGGACTAATGAGGATGAATCAGAAGAAGAACCTGAAACTGCAAAACATGTGAATGCCTTGACTGGAGTGTGCATATCTGACAATGAGTCTAGTGATGAAGAGTTAACATATGATGAACTGGCTGATTCTTACAAGGAGTTGTATCTCAAAAGTGAGGAAGTTTGTAAAACTTTAGAAAAACAAAAAGGGACCATCGCTCTTCTGCAAGCTGAGAAAGACAAACTTCTGAAAATAAACTCAGACCTCAATGATGAGGTTATCTTACTTACTTCCAAGATTGGCAATATGAACAAGCAACTGCGGATGATGAACAAAGGTACTGATGCTTTAGACGAAATTCTGGAAATAGGACAGAAACCTGGAGATTCTAAAGGTATTGGGTTTGACTACAGTTCTATGCCTCAGCAGAAACTATTACCAGTGAGACAATTTGTGGCACCTGTTAGTACTCATGATCATACTATGGCAAGACAGATGCCCCAGCATCAGGTGAGACAACAGGCATCAGGATATAGGACCAGATCAAAAGGAAGGAATTATGCTTGGGTATGTCATTACTGTGGAAGAAAAGGACATATCAGACCTTTCTGTTTTAAATTACATGGTTACCCAGACAGGACCTATTCACCAAGACCTGATCCCACAGTAAAGATCACCAAAAAGCAGTGGAAGCAGAAAAATGATAATTTCACAAGCAACACTATGGATCCTAGAAAAATAGAACCAGAAGCTGATGAGATTGCTCAAATTGCTCATACATCTCTGAGAGTGTCATCCAGAAATGATTGGTACTTTGACAGTGGATGTTCCAGACATATGACTGGTGATAAAAATTATTTGACTGATGTTAAGCCTTATGCTACAAGTTTTGTGACTTTTGGGGATGGAGCCAAAGGAGAAATAAAGGGTGTAGGAAATCTTGTGGAAGAGGGTCTACCCAAACTTGATAAGGTGCTTCTTGTGAAAGGATTAACTGCCAACTTAATAAGTATTAGTCAACTGTGCGATCAAGGAATGAAGGTCAACTTTACTAAGAGTGAATGCTTAGTTGCTAACAATGAAGGGGACATCCTGATGAAAGGTGTTAGATCAAAGGACAATTGCTACTTGTGGGTCTCTCAAGATAAAGCAAAGTTATCTACTTGTCTAATAACCAAAAAAGATGAAGTTAAGCTATGGCACCAAAAGCTTGGACATCTGAATCTCAGAAGCATGAAGAAAGCTATTGCTGAAGGAGCCATCAGAGGTTTACCAAAGCTCCAAATTCAGGAGGGAAGTATATGTGGAGAATGCCAAATAGGAAAACAGACCAAGATGCCTCACCAGAAGCTGCAACATCTGTCCACATCCAGAGTTCTTGAGCTATTGCACATGGACTTAATGGGACCTATGCAAGTCGAAAGCTTAGGTGGTAAGAAGTATGCTTTTGTTGTTGTTGATGATTTTTCTAGATATACATGGATAAATTTCATTAAGGAGAAGTCAGACACCTTTGAAAAATTCAAGGATCTTTGCTTACAACTTCAGAGAGAAAAGGATTGTGAAATTGTTAGAATCAGAAGTGACCATGGGAAGGAGTTTGAGAATGGTAAGTTCTCTGATTTCTGTATTTCTGAAGGAATATTTCATGAGTTCTCTGCACCCATTACTCCTCAACAAAATGGGATAGTTGAGAGAAAGAACAGAACTTTGCAAGAATCTGCCAGGGTTATGCTACCTGCAAAGAAGCTGCCATTTTTCTTTTGGGCTGAAGCCATGAACACAGCCTGCTATATTCATAATAGAGTGACTTTGAGAAAAGGTACATCTACAACCTTGTACGAGCTATGGAAGGACAGGAAGCCAACAGTGAAGCATTTCCATGTGTTTGGTAGTAAGTGCTATATTTTAGCTGACAGGGAACCAAGAAGAAAGATGGATGCTAAAAGTGAAGAGGGAATCTTTCTAGGCTATTCAACAAACAGCAGAGCCTATAGAGTATACAACTCCAGAACCAAGACAGTGATGGAATCTATAAATGTGGTTGTAGATGATGAAGGTAATAATGCTGTGATAGATGATGCGACATTTGACTTAGCATCTGACCTACAGGAGGAGAAGAAAGAAGATGAAGCAAGTAATAAGCAAGATTCTGAAGTAACAGGTCCAGAGAAGACTGCTCCCAACAAAGGACCATCTATCAGAGTTCAGAAAAATCATCCCATAGATCAAGTCATTGGCGATCCTAACCAAGGGATCACAACTAGAAGGAACCATGATGAGGTATCAAATTCTTGCTTTATATCTAAACTTGAACCAAAGAATGTTAAGGAAGCTCTAACTGATGAGTTCTGGATAAATGCTATGCAAGAAGAATTAACTCAGTTCAAGAGAAGTAATGTGTGGGACCTAGTTCCTAGACCAGATAATGTGAATGTTATAGGTACCAAGTGGGTTTATAAAAACAAGTCTGATCAAAATGGTACTATCACTAGAAACAAAGCCAGACTGGTTGCACAAGGATATTCTCAAATTGAAGGTGTAGACTTTGATGAGACTTTTGCTCCTGTAGCTAGGTTGGAATCAATTAGATTGTTACTTGGGATTGCATGCATACTAAAATTCAAGTTGTATCAGATGGATGTCAAGAGTGCCTTTCTCAATGGGTACTTAAATGAAGAGGTTTATGTGGAACAGCCTAAAGGCTTCATTGATCCTAATTTTCCAAACCATGTGTACAAATTGAAGAAAGCTCTCTATGGCCTGAAGCAAGCTCCTAGAGCTTGGTATGAGAGACTTGCTGAGTTTCTAATCAACCATGGCTATAGGAAGGGAGGAAATGACAAGACCCTGTTTGTGAAAGATGAAAATGGACAACTGATGATTGCTCAAATATATGTAGATGACATAGTCTTTGGAGGAATGTCTGACCATATGATAGAGCATTTTGTTCAGCAAATGCAATCTGAATTTGAGATGAGTCTTGTAGGTGAGCTAAAGTTCTTTCTTGGTCTTCAAGTTAAACAAATGGAAGATACTATATTTATCTCTCAAAGTAAGTATGCTAAAAATATAGTCAAGAAATTTGGGATGGAAAATGCTGCTCATAAAAGAACTCCTGCTCCCACACATGTAAAATTATCAAAGGATGAGAAAGGTGTGGATGTTGACCAAAGCATGTATAGGAGTATGATAGGAAGTCTTTTATATCTTACAGCAAGTAGGCCAGATATCACATTTGCAGTTGGAGTGTGTGCCAGATACCAAGCTGAACCAAAAATAAGTCATCTGACTCAGGTAAAGAGAATTCTGAAGTATGTGAATGGTACTAGTGATTATGGTATGTTGTATTCTCATGGGGAAAGCACTGTGTTGTTTGGATATTGTGATGCTGACTGGGCTGGAAGTGCAGATGATAGAAAGAGTACCTCTGGTGGATGCTTCTTCCTAGGCAACAACCTTATATCCTGGTTCAGTAAGAAGCAAAATTGCATTTCTTTGTCTACAGCTGAAGCTGAGTACATAGCAGCTGGTAGTAGTTGTTCTCAATTGTTGTGGATGAGACAGATGCTGAGTGAGTACAATGTCAAGACAGATGCTATGACATTATATTATGACAATCTGAGTGCAATTAATATCTCCAAAAATCCTATTCAACATAGCAGGACCAAACACATTGACATTAGACATCATTTTATAAGGGATCTTGTTGAAGACAAAATTGTTACTCTTGAACATGTTTCAACTGAAGAGCAATTAGCAGATATTTTTACAAAAGCTCTTGATGCTAATCAATTTGAAAAATTAAGACGCAAGTTAGGGATCTGTTTATTTGAGGAATTGTAGCAGTTAATTTATGGGAGGCGTGCAGCAGTTATTTTCTCCCTCCTCAACCGCTTGATGCACGCAATTCAAGGAAGCTATCTCCAACCTTCCTTATTCAAACCTCCCACACGCTACCATCATTATTCTTTTCTTAACTTCTCAGTTGCTTCTGGTTTGGCCAAATTGATTTATGCTGTTGGTACCAAGTCACCTTTTGATTATGGGGCCTACATTTATTATCAGGTTTTGGAGCATGCTAAGTCCTTTGCTATCAAGTTTCCTATAGCTTTTCCCACTCTCCTGTGTGGTATTGTGCTTCAGCAACACCCAGATATTTTGATCAGTACTGATGAGCCCTGTAAGAGGTCTGGCCCTATGGCCTTGGATTGTAGTTTGCTGTCTGAGAAACATGTTGCTGACTTAGCTGGTACTTCTGTCCGGACGTCTGGTGTGCTCACTAGAAAACAAATAATTGCAGATCTAACTGAGACTAGTGTGGCTCTTGGAGCTAGGAAGATGAAAATTGACAGGATAATTGCAGCCTTGAAGGCTGAATCTGAAGCTGAGGGTGAGCAGGATGAAGAAGAAGGAGGGAATAATAATGCTTCTGCTGGTGATACTGAGGAGTTCTCCGCTGACTCTGATGAATTCTGATTCTGATGTTTTCCCTGTTCTCAGTTGCTGTATTCTTTGTGTTTGTTTTGGTTGGTTGGCCAAGACCCTGGATTTCTTATGCACCTTGAGTGCTTCTGGTCTGTAATATGCACTCTTTGTGGTTTCTATGCACTCTCTATGGCTCTATGCACTTTCTATGAGTATGCCCTATCTGTTGTCTGTCAGAATTTATGGCTAAAAAGGGGGAGTAGAATGAATTAGATTTATGCCCTATCTGTTGGTTGTATTATGTATGGTTACATGTGTTGAGGGGGAGTGTAGTACATGTGTTGAGGGGGAGTGTAGTATATGTTGAGGGGGAGTGCTGTTACATGCATGTGTTGAGGGGGAGCTCTCTTAAGTTTTTCTTGGTGAATGGAAATTTATTTTTTCCCTATCTATGTGATTCCACTATATGAGAGTTTATTTCTCTCTAGTTGTTCCTATGAGGCTAGTTGTTTGTGTTATCTGGTGCATGCCTCTGATTCTACTTGCAAGCTATCTTTGACTATTTCTCCCTTGGAAGTAATCTCATTATTGGCTACGATATTTTCTTTCCTTGTTGTGTGCCTATGTTGACGTGAAGGAATCTTATCTTTGTATCTCCCAAAGAACTGGCTCTAGAGTGTTTTAGCCAAAATTGTGCCAAAGGGGGAGATTGTTGGGTTTTTGTAGATTGGCTACACTTTGCAAAAACATCTACTAGCCAGTTGCTGGGACAGATGCGGTAGCATATGGAACAGCATTACGAGTCTTGTGCTTTTCGCGCCAGCTAGCGCTTTATATTTGTGTACGCAATCTTCCAAAGATTTGCCTGAAGATTTATTT
Organism: Medicago ruthenica; assembly: GCA_018208015.1. NCBI lineage: Eukaryota > Viridiplantae > Streptophyta > Magnoliopsida > Fabales > Fabaceae > Medicago > Medicago ruthenica. The sequence continues at coordinate 27,839,593 of CM031378.1, read as the reverse complement.
TCCTCTAGCTTGCTGATCAAGGCGCGTGTATCTGACTGAAGATTTGTTTGAAGTTTTATTTGCCTTGCTATTTGTTCCTCAAGATATCATTCTATATTTGGAAGTTTTTTTATTATTTCTAGAAGATTGTTTCAGCTGGACCCGTCAATGTCCATGCTCTATTTTGAAGCCCAGACCCGTGGTATCTCAGTACTATATATTGGTGAAGGCAAACCCTAGTTGGGTAACTAAAAACCGTGTGTGTTAGTAAAGCGTGTGTTTAAGGTTTTTAGGGTTTTGTTTGTTAATTGTGAGCCTTGCTTGTATCTCCCTGATTCAAGCTAAGGACTGAGTTTGTTTTGAGTTGTAATTTGTAAGCTGCTCCTAAGCTTTTAAGTACGGAGTGAGTATGTGTTATTAGCGTGTGTTCCTCTTGGTTGTGTTTTATGTTTTGTGTGTTTGATAACAATACTGTGTGTGTTGTTCGTAGGAATTGAGACGGGGTCTCATATCTAGGAGTTCCTAGATAGAGTTGCCACTGGTAGGGTCTAGGTGCAAAGTCAAGTAGTGTGTCTGCGTTGGTCTTTTCACTAGAACTATAATAGTGGAATCATTCCTGGATTGGTATCCCCCAGAGTAGGAGAGTTACTCCGAACTGGGTTAACAAACTCTCTGTGTACTTTTTATTTCCGCTGTGTTCCTTTTAATTTGTGCTTTGTTACGTTGTGCTATTTTAATTGTAGTTCTGAGTAGACACGCGCTCGGACAGTTGTGCCAACATTGTGCACAGCATATTTCAGTCAGGTTGCCAGGAATTACATTTATGAAGGAATTTAAAGGTGCACAATTAATATTAGCAATTTGAAATATTAAAGGCCGGGAAATTGATAATGCTTCAAAATATTATTTGATTAGATAACATTTGTTTACAAAGTGTAACTAATGCTATTACAAATCAAATAGCCGCTCGCTTCTCGGCTTTGTTCATCTCCTCCCTATCGAAACCTATGGTGTCCTTGTAGAACTTCATAAACTTTTGGATCTCCGTAGGGATGACAAAGTAAGGCATGACCATTTCGGCCTTCGCTAGCTTCTTTGGAAGTTGGGTGATTACCAAGTTCGAGAATGCAACCAATTTAGTGAAATCCTCACTTAATCGGGTGGCGTCTTGCCATACAAACTCAATCACTTCCTTGCGTTGGTCTAGCTTGACTCTTGCACTTCTAATTTCATCGTGTAGTTGGCAATATGGTCCCCGTGAGCTCTTGCAATCTTGTCGAAGTATTCTTCGAATTTCTTGATGTTCGCTTCGAGACGATTGCATTTTAGCCTCCCTTGATGAGAAAGGCTCTCATGTCTTTGTCGTTGGACGCGTTCGGCTTGGAGCTGCTCTTTGTAGTCTTTGACTACTTTCTTGGAGCTGTTGATTTTTCTCTTGAAATTTCAACCTCCATTTTCGTTGAGCTTCGATGGCTAGTTCGCCGAACTTCTTGAGCTCTTGGTTGTAATGCAAGACCCTTTCCAACTCTTCGTCCTTGGCCACAAGGTTGGCATCCGCACTAACCAAACCGCCTCCTATCCAATCTCTCTTCCCCTCGGAGATTTTTAGCCGCTTTTGGCACACTAGGAGAGAGTTCGTCACTTCATCTCGATCTCTTTTCGCCCTAGTGACTTCTCCCAAAGCTTGGAGGTGCTTCAATTCTAACTCTCCATTTTTGTTTTCGAGTTCTCGAATTTTAGCTTTGAGTTCATCCGCTTCTTTGTTGGGAATGGTTGCAATACGTTTAGGTGTAGGAGGTTTTGGAGGGCATATGACCACAAAGGGTAACTTGATTGCTTTAACCCTCTCCTTCACCCATTGAGTATAAAGAGGTTTGGCGACACAATTCCTCTTGCCAACCCTTCCTTTGCGCACTTGGTTCCAAGCTCCTCGGATTCTCTCTAGCAATGCCGGGTCTTGATCACCTTCCCTTAAGAAGAAAGCTTCCAACAAAAGGTCATTGGGTTTGTCTTCCATTGAAAAACCTAGTTGTCGGAGAGAGAGGACCGGATTGTAGTTGATACATCCCTTAGTACCAATGAGGGGTACATTAGGGAAGTCCCCGCAACTGAGGATGATTTCCGGATCATCTAAATTTGGAGAAAACCAATGGATATCCTTCTCGGCGAGGGTTGTCATCCGTTGTGACCATTTGAGCTTGGCCCGGTTTTCCACAAAGTATTGGCTTCTCGGCATATGGGACATCATCCAAATTTGCACCAAAGGAGTACAACAAGAAATTGTGTGTCCCCTCCCTTGTTCATGCCTAGAGTAGAGGGAATGATAAAAATCCGCCAAAATCGTAGGAACCGGATTTTTAGTCATGAATACCTCTAAAGCCGGAAAGTCTATGAAATCGTCCATGTTGGGGAATAAGACAATCCCGTAGACTAAGAGGGCTAGGATGGCGTTGAATGCTCTTCCCTCTTTGTTGGCTAGCAAATCCCGAGCTTTGGTCTCCAAGAACTTTCTTGTGAATCCCTTAATGTTTCCTCTAATTTCCAAGTTAGATGCTACTTCTTGGACATCAAGGTATAAGGATTCGGCGATGGCCTCTAATGTGGGGTCTTTTCCCGGACCGAGATAGAGTTCATGACCTTTCATGCCACAACCCAAAATCTTTTCAAATTCTTCCAAGGTTAGAGCTAGTTGGAAATCTTGAAAGGTAAAGCACCGGAGAGGTGGGTCGAAGAATTGCGCCAAAGTGGTTAGAGCCGTTGAATCTATCTTCACGGGTAGGAGGTCAAGTATTAACCCATAACTTGCCTCAAAAATACTCTTGTTGACCGAGGAGAGCCTTTTACTTAAAGCTAACAAACTTTCCACCTTAGGAGCCTTGATCTTGAAAGCGAGCGTATTTTTATTCCCGGAATCCATATTTCTTTTTGCTAATATTTGGTTGTTCTTTTTAAATTCCTATAAAGCAAAATGATGCGAAAATTATTTTCATGGATGCAAATGATATGCAAGGGTATGATTTATGAAGGTTCGGAACTTCCCCCCATCCTCACGTGTAGGCTCTAAAGATGAGATTCCCTAAAAAAGGTCCCTAGAGTCATAGATCTCACATGGAATTAAGGTCGTCGACGTACATACGTCGCATGACTTCAATACATTCAATGTGAAAATCTCCTCTAAGCGGGGTTTGGCATCCTACCTCACGGGCATACGTCAACGCGGGCTTCCGCTCACAACCACCATTCTAACTTAGTTTTCTCTCAAGCTCGGGTAGAGAGCCTCACACATCCGGCATTAACCCGAACAATGTGGAGTAACATCGCTCAAGTAACATCCCCACATTTGATATATATGATATGAATATAAAGCAAAATAAAGCAGTTATAAACATAAAGCATGGGAATGACATAGATAAAAATAAAAGCATGCGCGCAAAGAAGATAAAAAACATTTAGCTTAAAAGCCAAATAAGATAGGCTTGACTCGCTGGTGGCAAAAGGGTCCCCAGTGAAGTCGCCAGCTGTGCGCACTCGTTAAAAACGCGCAATCCCCCGAGACGTGTACGAACGCTCGGAAGGCTGTGTGAAGTCGCCACCAAAGTTTTTGTTTAAAGGGAACGTTGATAAACCCTTAAGTTTTTATTTGAAGGGAAACGATAATAAAACCCTTGACGATGAGGAAAAGGACTGGTCATCGCAACCATTGTCGGGTTCGGGAGTCGATTACGCAAGGGGAAGGTATTAGCACCCCTCACGTCCGTTGTACTCAACGGGAACCTCCTATTTGGCTAAAGCTTCAAATGTTTTTAAATGTTTTGCGTGCATACTTGTCTATGTAAAAGGGAAAAAAGAAAATATGATAAAAGGGGAAAAAGAAAGTTTTTTTTATTATTGTGCTTGACAAGATGACGATCTTGCTCCTACGTATCTCCCGGTAGTCGGAGAATTCAAAGCGTACGTACTTCTTTGGTAGAAAAACGTATATGTTGGTTATTTTTAATGAACGATGTTTTGACCGTATTCTTGCGATTAAACGTAGCTTGTATGCTCGCGGATGGGAGACTTAAGCGTATAGCTTGTATGCTCGCGCATGGGAGGCTTAAGCGTTTGTTTACGAATCACGCTTAGAATAGGTAAAACATGTCCGTTGGGTAAAAGGGTTCGAATTGGTCGCTATGGGACCAAAAGGGTGCAATGGACTCAATCGAGTCGATCATTGACCGGAGTGACTCAAACGAGTCGGGGAAAGGTTCGATTGATCCAACGGGATCAAGAACGGGTACAATGGACTCGATTGAGTCGAACATTGACCGGGGTGACTCAAACGAGTCGAAAAGGTTTGGATTGACCACAAAGGGCCAAGAATTTGTTTGGTGTGTTCGGATACGTTGAAAATGGAATGACGATTGTCCGAACGACGAGACATACGTCACGCATTCGTTCAATCGGGGTAATGGAGAGACACACGTCAAACCATCCCTTTTTCATTCAAGATTTTTGGTTGAATTTCTTAGAAATCACAAAGTTTATCAAAACACTTGATTTGGAACTCGAAATGAAGAGGTTTTAAAAATTTTGTGAAAAACGCACAAGTTCGGCTCATTTTTGCAAACGGTTTTGAAAATCGAACAAAGTTCGGCTTAAGTTCACATTTGGTTTGAAAATCATGAACAAAGTTTTTGTTCAAGTTTGGCTTTGAAAATGATGAACGTAGCTTATTTGCTCAAATTGTTTTGAAGGTTTGTGGACATAACTTGTTTTGCAAGTTATCCACCAAAGTGTGGCTCGAACTTGTGAATCCTTCAATTTTATGCAAAATCCTTGATAAGGTTTGGATAAAATGAGTTTTAAACCTCTTAGGTTCTGAGTCCTTGGGCCAGAACCTCAAAAATTGGCTAGTTGGGAGCCTAAACTCAGATTCTGAGTTTTGTCATGGTCGCACTGCGACCATGACTTCGCACTGCGAACAATGCGAAAATTTGAGTTCAGAAGCTGTTTCTGAACTGTTGTTCAGAAACAACTTCTGAACAATCTCAGAACCTTTTAGGAGAGTGAAAAGCTTTGAGTTTTGGCAATGAAAAGAGCTGGACAAACCAGTTTTAGTGTTTTGCAAACCTTGGGATTTCTTTTGAAATTCAAAAGGGGTTTTTTAGAGCAAAAAGGATTTGAGCAAAATTAGGATGCAAGTACAATTATAAATGCAAGGTAAGGACCTAGAACACTTACAGAGATCCTAGCAAAGCTCCTGCTGCAAGGAAATGAAATGAACTTGGATTGGTTGAAGGATCTTGCAAGGTTTGGAATATTGGATATGAGCAATGAACTTTGTGTAATGCTTTGTATTGGAATTGGTTTTTTGCTAGTGTTTAGTGCTGGATTTCTCTGGTTGTTTGTAAGTGTAAGCAAGTGTATCAAAAGTGTTAGTAACCTTGTGCATTGCTTCCTATTTATAGGCCAAAACCAAATCAATTTTCATCATTAGAAATCCCCAAAATCCAGCTGATTTGTGGACTAGGATCAGGCTAAATTACTTTGCATTTAATGCAAAAGTGAAGAGGTAACCTTGCCTTGTGCCAAGGGTCAAGACTTAGCCAAATCCAGCCACTAATTCAATGGTTTTTGGATAGAAATGATGATGAAAACAGGGCTGGTTTGCAATTGGTTGTGCTTGGGGATTGATCCTTGCAATCTTGATGGTTAAGCAATAAAAACGTGCACTGTGATGTGCAGAGGTTGGGGGAAACAAAAGGCAACATGTGGGCTGGTGTGAGGAGGAAGAAAAGCTGCTGAAAAACAGGGCAGCAATCATGGTTTTTTGCAAGTGAAAACCAGCTGGGTTTGACTGGTTTTGGGGGAGAAAGCAGGAAGAAAGTCCACAAGCTGGTGGCTGGCAACCTTAGGGTCAGTAGCAGGTCACTTGGGAGGGACAAGAGCTGCCCAAGGGCAAGCCAACTTGCTTGGCACATGCTAGGTTGGAAGAAAAAGCTTCTTTCCTTGGCATTAATGGCAAGTGCTTCAACTCTGGCTTTGCTGAGCTCAAAAAGCCATGAATGATGATGAAAATAATAATAAAAGAGATATGTAACAAAAAATGGAATTAAATCAAAGAAACCAAAAATCTGCAAAAAATTCGTAGACTTCGCACTGCGAAGTCACCATTTTTGAAATGTTGACTTTTTTGGTTGACTTTTGTTGACTTTGACTTTTCTCCTCTTTTTTTGATTTTTGTAAATTGTTTTGAAAAGGCTTAGGACAAAATTGGGGTACAACAGAATGATTTACAACTCAAAACAACTAAACCAACTCAGATGAGTGGTGTACAACCAAAGCCTAAAGCTTACACAGACAAAAGACAAAGCCTTTTATAATAAAATCTGTTTTGACTCAAATTAAATTCTTCATTGCAGCACGTCCTCAATATATAGGCTTCAACGGCTCTCATAATTCTGAACACAATCTTCAATTGATATAGTTCTGAAATACTTTGAAGCTCAAAAAGGAAACATATATTTCTGAATAATATTTTGCAAAGATACTTTGAAAATATATTCATCAATAAACACGAAGCCAATCTTCAAAAGATCTTCACCAAAATAATCAGCCTTCTGGAAACTTTAGCCTTGATAAAACCTCAATAAATCTTCCAAAGATACGCACAGAAATAATCACAAAGAATGCAGAAATCCAGCTTCTAAAATCAGCTTCTGAAGTTCAGCTTCTGAAGGTCAACGCTGGTCAACGTCTCAACAGTGCTTCTGAAGACCTGTTCAGCGTCTGATGAACAGTTCAGAGTCTGAAGGTCATTTCTGCGTCTGAAGGCCATTTCAGCTTCTGAAACTACTCAAATCCATTTTTCAGCTTCTGAAAGACCAAAATGACATCTGAGGACGCTTGCTTGCATACTTTGATTTTACCAAACATTTAGCCAACACATATATATTCAACAATCTCCCCCTTTGGCAAATTTTTGGCTAAAATCAAATAAACCACAAAACTAAGTTTCTTCAATCAACACAAGTACTCAACAATGAAGAACTGCACACACCCAACATAGCCACAAAGTTAGCAGCGGTTAAATAGCTATGTTTTAACACAAACATCTTTAGTTTCTCAGTTTCTGAAGTACACAATACATCCTGACATCCTGAAGCACACACATACTTCACAGTTGCTGAAACACATATGAAAACTCTCCCTTAAGCACAAGCACACACCAGCAACACACAACACTCCCCCTGCAACATACAGTTCCTGACAGAACACACAAACTCAGGAACACTCCCCCTGAACCAAATAGATCAGCATACATATTTCTCCCCCTTTTTAGCCAAACAAGTTTGACAAACTACCAGAAAACACAAGGAGCAAGAAACACACACAGAGCACAAATAACCCAGCACAACACACTTGCACACCAGAAACTCAAAAGAAAATCCAGAACATCAGTCACCAACTATCCAGTCTTCAGACTCAGCATCAGAAGTTGCTTAGTCTTCATTAGACACAATCATCAGATGCAGCTCAATTGATGTGTGCCTCAGGCACATTCATAACCTTCTTCCCAGCAATCTGCTTCTCAAGATCAGCAATTCTCTTCTGAACACAGGGCATGGTATCATGCTTAACAACATATTCAGACTCACAAGAAACTAGTGCCTTCTGATCAGGAACAGGAACCAACATTTTGCTCCAGACTTTGGATGGTCCAGCACCAGAACTCTTCTGTGCTACAGGAATGGGCTTGCTGTCAGCAGCAACAGCCTTTCCTTTCCCTTTGTTCAGCCTATGAGCAACACTTATACACTTTGGTCTCCATTCTTTCTTGATCTTGCATTTGTTCACAGCTGGTTCCACTTTTCTGATGAAAATGCTTGGGATATCCATGCAGCTTGTAACAAAAAGGTTTAATGTGACCCTTTTTACCACAATGATGACATACCCAAGGATGAGTTTTCTTCTTGTCTTTAGATTCCTGAGGTTTGTTCTTAGGTTTTCTCATCAGTGGAACATGAGTAGCAGCATGTATGAACCTCTTAGCAAGTTTTTGTTGTTTGATGTTCAGATTCAGATCATTAAACCCAATTCCATTTGGTTTTCCCTGATTCTGATTCTCCAAAATTTCTTCCAGTACATCAGTAGCAGAATTCATCATTCTGACTTGCTTCTTCATCTGATCATGTTGAGAATTCAGTTGAATAACCTCATTACTGAGAACAGAAATCTTCTCTAAGTGTTCACCCCTTTCAATCTGAAGTTGAGTGTTAATTTTCTTCTATTCTTCCATCTGCTTGCACACTTCATCAAATTGATATTGCATCTTCTTGCAAAAAGCAGCAGGATCTTTGTAATAGGTAGTCAGATCTTCACAGGATGATTCTCCATCACTTGACTCAGACTCTGAAGAAGTTTCTGAACCCATAGCTTTATCATCAGACCTGAATTTACTAGTTAAAGTAGTGACAGGCTCCTCCTCACCTTCTGAGTTATCTTCATCAGACCAAGCCACAGTTAGACTTTTCTTCTGCTTCTTGAGATAAGTAGGACATTCTGACTTGACATGACCATATCCCTCACACTCATAGCACTGAACTCTCTTTGACTGATTGCTCTTCTCATCAGATCTTGACTTCTGCTTCAGGAACTTCTTAAATTGTTTACTCAGCAACAGAAGAGCTTCTGATGAGCTATCATTATCCACACTTTCAGTATCAGCTACAAATGCCACACCTTTCCCCTTCTGATCAGTCCTACTAATTTCAAAGTTTTGAAGTGACCCAATCAGTTCCTCAACCTTCATGCTGGAAATGTCATGTGCTTCTTCAATTGCAGTCACCTTCAAATCAAACCACTTGGGTAGGGATCTGAGAATTTTCCTTACAAGCTTCTCATCTGATACTTTTTCTCCAAGTGATTCAAAAGAGTTAGCCATGTCCAGAATGTTCATGTAAAAGCCTTGTATGTTCTCATCCTCCAACATTCTGAGGTTTTCAAATTTTGTGGTCAGAAGCTGAAGTCTGGACAGCTTTACCTTTGAAGTGCCTTCATGAGTAGTCTTGAGAATCTCCCAGGCATCCTTGGCAATTGTACACTGCTTGATCATTCTGAATACATTCTTGTCCACTCCATTGAATATAGCATTCAGGGCTTTGGAATTTGCAAGAGATAGTGCATCTTCATCATTGGTCCAATCTTCTTCTGGTTTTAAAACAGCTGTCTTGTTACCATCTTTGTCAGTCACAACAGGATGTTCCCAATCTTTCAGGACAGCTTTCCAGGTCTTGCTATCGATAGATTTTAGGAAAGCACTCATACGAGATTTCCAATAATCATAGTTTGTCCCATCCAGCAGAGGTGGCCTGTTAACAAATCCTCCTTCTTTCTCCATAAAGCCAGAAAATATATCCCTGGAGTTCACCCAAAAACAAGCAGGGTGCCTGCTCTGATGCCAATTGAAATTCTGGCAATTAACTGGTTTTGAACTACTCTGGGGGATACCAATCCAGGAAGGAAATCCACTAAGTAGTATTAATTCTAAGACTCTAAACACAGCCCCTGTTTTTCAGTCTTATCACTTAATCACTACCCGTCTAGACTTCTACCTAGGAAACCACCTAGATATAAGAACCTACTTACTTCCCAACCAAGCAATCACAGCCCAGTGATTGTAAACTCTTCAATAAAAAAACAAATACGATGAAGACACTCTTCAACAGAACAAAAACATCATTCGTACTTAAATTCTTAGAATGATTTACAACTCAAAACAACTAAACCAACTCAGATGAGTGGTGTACAACCAAAGCCTAAAGCTTACACAGACAAAACACAAATCCTTTTATAATAAAATCTGTTTTGACTCAAATTAAATTCTTCAATGCAGAACATCCTCAATATATAGGCTTCAACAGCTCTCATAATTCTAAACACAATCTTCAATTGATATAGTTCTGAAATACTTTGAAGCTCAAAAAGGAAACATATATTTCTGAATAATATTTTGCAAAGATACTTTGAAAATATATTCATCAATAAACACGAAGCCAATCTTCGAAAGATCTTCACCAAAATAATCAGCCTTCTGGAAACTTTAGCCTTGATAAAACCTCAATAAATCTTCCAAAGATACGCACAGAAATAATCACAAAGAATGCAGAAATCCAGCTTCTGAAATCAGCTTCTGAAGGTCAACGCTGGTCAACGTCTGAAGTTCAGCTTCTGAAGGTCAACGCTGGTCAACGTCTGAACAGTGCTTCTGAAGACCTATTTAGCGTCTGATGAACAGTTCAGAGTCTGAAGGTCATTTCTGCGTCTGAAGGCCATTTCAGCTTCAGAAACTACTCAAATCCATTTTTCAACTTCTGAAAGACCAAAATGACATCTGAGGACGCTTGCTTGCATACTTTGATTTTACCAAACATTTAGCCAACACATATATGTTTGCAAGACTTTATTGTGAAATACAAATTAATCATTCTAAATCATACAACTTGGTATCTGGAGCAAGGTTTTCCATCTTCATCGGCTAATCCGAAAACATACATGTTATGACCTGATGCATCTATGGCAATCCTAATGGGTTTGACGACATCTCAGCTAGCAATAAGTTATGCTAGTGAACATCCATTGATCATGAATCCACTTCACGAATATAACCCTCGGTTAACCCAAGCGCATGGTCATGAATCCAATTCACCAATATAACCCTTTGTTAACCCAATCGACTCAATGGTGAGCTGAACTTAGAGCAGCCATGGAGAATTTCCCCTACCTTAAGGCCAGGAACAATAAGGTTTCCAACCCCCCCCCCCCCCTAGAAAATGCATGGCACAAGCAAGTTTCCGCTGAGGCAAGGTCTCTAGGACAACAATTGTTGGACCCCAACCTCATAGCCGATACAATCAAGAGATACTTTGGGATATAACTGAAACACATGGATAGGTATGTGTCAAAGAAGGCATATCCTGGATGGGTTGACATATGGGTGCGTCTACCCAAAGGTTATAAGACTCGTGACTTTGCTACCTTATTGGAGAAGATGGAAAATCAACTATGGAGCATATTAGTAGATTCACTGGGCAGTATGGTGTGGGGAACCAAAATCAATTCCATAAGTTATAGTTGTTCCTTACTGGAACTCTCTATCGAGGCTTGCTTTCACCTCGCCAGTTATGCCTAGCGAATTGAGATTTATCCAAATGTCTTTATATGGCTCTGGTGATAAGTCATAATATATAGGTTTTTTAGGGTTTCTTTTTATGCAAGTTTAGTTGTTTTTCTTTATTTTCTTGAGCTATTTTACTTTAGTACCTTTGTTTTTCTTTTTAGGCAAAAATAATGACGAGCAAGAACGTTGGAGCAAAATCACAAAAAGTCGGGCAAGAAAAGTCAAGTTTCAAGGCAAAAATGAGATGGCACGGTCCTGCCATCATTTACACTGACCGTGCGCCCATCCTGGGCAAATCGTGCCATCCTAGGCAGTGGGATCACGCACGGCCGTACGGTCAGAGAGCACGGTCGTGCGCCTGTCCAGTTCATCAAAATTTGGCATTTTAGAACTTGGCACGACCGTGCGCCCATATGGCACGGTCGTGCGCGTTATGCAGTCAGAAATAATGAATGAAAACTTTTGGTTTTTGCCAATTATTGTTGTGTAATTCATGGTTAATGTATTGTCTAAGGCTTTAGGCTATAAATAGGGCTCTAATCAGAGTTGTTTCTCATCTTGGAATGAGTGTAAAGTTACTATAGTGAGATTGTAACTCTATCTTGTTCTAAGCTCAAACATTTATAAAATTTCTGCGCTTTTACAATTGCTTGCAATTTATTTTATTGTTCTTTACATTTCTGCACTTCACATTTCCGCAATTTTACAATTCCTGTCATTTACATTCTTGTCTTTACAATTCATGCAATTTATATTTTGTCAAGTGTCTACAATGAACTCTTGTGAGTAAAATTGTCTAGTCTTGGGATTGTTGGAAAAGTCTAATGACTAGATCCTAATCAAACCAGGCCTAGACTCTATTTTATATAAAAACCATTTTTCTATCTAATCTCATTGTTTTCTAAACTCAATAGCAAGTGTTGAACGAAGTACCGAACGGAGAAGTTCAACAACTACTATTTCATCATTTCAAATATCAAGTGAAGTATCGAACGAAGAAGCTTGATATTGGAACAAATGAGATTAGACAAGGTGTCACAAAGCTTTATGGCAAAAAGACCAAATGAATAGCTTTGTGAAACCTTGAGGCCATAAGATTCGTACTTAATGGGTCTCATATAGCAGCTGACCAGTTTTAGTTGCTATTGAGATATGTTCATGTAGCTCGAGAGAGATCATGAATTACCATAGAGAATCTTGTCTTTGGAAAATGGATTCAATATAGAATAGAGATTTAGGCTTGACCGTTTAAGTTCCGTCATTAGATATACCAATAATCCCAAGATGCTTTTTATTATATAAAACTTAACCAAAAACATTTTCCAACTCAAAACTATAATTTGTTCATCTAACATACTCTGAAAATACAATCGGTATTTACTAAACTCTCTGTGGATCGATACTCTTTTATTACGCGATATCAACCGTGCACTTGCGGTAACGTATCATCTGGCTTGGCCTCTGGTGTGTGTAATTGCCTTCCTATACTCTACACTGGTGTAGTCATTCTCATTAACCTATAAAAATGTATAGAAACAGGATGTAATAGCTTTCTGGCGCAACTTACTAATATAAACGATATGAAATTTCTGGCTTAGCAACTGGTAAGGAGGTTAAACTGGTTCTGATTAAAAACTGGTTCTGAACCTAACAGGTTCTGAACTTGAAACTTAGCACAATTTAAATCACACTTATGCAGCAGAATTAAAAAGTGCAGAAATAAAAGAACACAAGGTTTGTTAACCCAGTTCGGAGTAAACACCTCCTACTCTGGGGGATACCAATCCAGGAAGGAAATCCACTATTGGAATTAACCCTTAAGACTCAGACACTGACCTCGCAGTTCCTAACCTAAGCAATCAACTTCCACCTAGTCAGACTTCTACCCACGCATGAGTATTAGAGTCCACTAACTTCCTATTTAAGCAACAACCCAGTTACTTGAACAACTTGAACTAAACCCAGTTCTTAAACAAAACTACCCAGTTTGTGAAGAACACTCTTCAATACATGACATGCACTCGTACCTACAGGCTTAGAGTGATTACAACTTTATTAAACCTAAACCAACTCAACAGAGTGGTGCACAAACAAAACTAAAAAGCTGACACAACCTAAGACTCAATTTTCTGAATTATACTCTGTTTTTCATATATCTTGAATAGCAGCAAAGCACTCTTTATATAGCCTTCAGTCCAGCATAAAACCCAATCCAATCTTCTTAATTGATCTGTTTCTGAATTATGATTGGTCTAATAAGGAAACAAATAAACCAGGAAAGAATCTTAATAAGATTGTAACAGAAAAATACGAAGTTCATAAAACTGAACCAAATCTTTATTAAATCTTCTCCAAAACAACCAGCATTCTAGAAGCAATATGCGAAGATATATTCTTGTTAAATCTTGCCAAGATTCGCGCAAGAATAACTTGAAAATAACAAGCTTCTGATGAAGTCAACAAAAGTCAACGCGGGCATCAGACTCACATTTCAGCTTCTGAAGTGCTACAGTGCGTCTGACCCAACTTTCAGCTTCTGATGAAATTTTCAGCTTCTGAACAGCTTCAAATGGAAAAACTTGCAACTGAAGATTTGTTCTAGACATGGAGATGCTACTATTCAACACATTGGATTTGCCAAAATATGCAGCCAACACCAAAATACTCAACACGATATTTATATTAAATTGGGGGGTTTTTTACGATAGATTTCTTACAAAAAAAGTCGATAAGTGCTATGGAAAACAACATAAATTTGACACTTATCAACTCTCCCCAACTTAGAACTTTGTTTGTCCTCGAACAAAAGTCCTCAAAAAGATAATTGATTGAATGCAAGAAATGATTCACAAGAATTTTCATTGAATCAGTAAGTTTTGAAATCCGGTTTTCGGGCAACTTGATCAGATTGCTCTGAAACTTCTCCAGAAAATTAAAAAAAAAAAATAAAGGATCAAGAATCCCTTAGAGGGACTTCTTGCGTTACTCCGCTCCTCAAAATCCAAAATTCCATCGTTTAGACCCATTTTTTTATTTTTTTATATTTTTTATATTCTCAGAAAAATAAGAAAAAAAATTGCATTAGTTTTATTTGATTTTTAGAATTTTTCGGTAGTATTTTTATATTTTTACGATTTTATTTGATAGGTTTTTATCTTTTTTACTTTGTTTTTTGGTTGTTTTCAAAACCAAAATTCAAAAGTGCTCAAATGAGAGAGATTTTGATTGCTGATTATACATAAGCATATTTTGGATTATAAGATCGGAACTTAGTTTGGATTATAAAATCCGAACTTAGTTTGGATTTGTTCGGATTTTAAAATTCGAGGGATATTTTAGGGAAAAAATAGGGTGTGTGAGAACCTCATAGGATAGGAAAAGTAATAGCCAATTAAAAAATGCTTTGGGATGGGCATGTAATGAGAAAGCAAACAAGAAAACATGCTTTCCACAAAACAGTGTCTTCTTCAACCTTCAGATTTCAGCAACAACTAAAAAACAACACAAGAAATCAGCAGACTTCAATCAACAAAAATATGGAGTAATGAATTTCTCAGATAGGTGAAGGGGATTTTCAAATATAAAAAGGTATGTGAAAGGAAGTGATTAGATTCAAGGGTAAAAGAGACAAACTGATGTTATGTGTTTCCACGGTAGGGAGACTCGATTTCAAAAAGCTAGGAGGAGCAGCTTCACGAAAAATCGATTCTAAAGATGAAAAGCACGATTGGCGGCGGATTCTTGGTGGAGAGCCAAACAAGTCAAAATCGCGTTTGATGATGTTGGACGCGCGTTGGAAGACTCTCACCTGGTAACCAAACTTGGACGAAGTTTAGGTCACAATTCACTACTCTTGCATTTGCTACGGTCGTTATAAAATCTAATGATGACCTTAAAGTAGAAATAGAACTTAGACAATCTCGGTGTATACTCCTTCTGGTCTTAAATAATATAAGAAAATATTACGTCAATAAATGATGTATCTGGTCCAAAATTTAAACTAAATATATTTACTTTTGTTGATTAAACTTTTGATTATATTTGAGACTCGATGGAGTATATAATGGATTTTTTATGGGTATAATTAATGATTTTATTACTCTAAAAAATACTGGTGGTGTGGTAGTGGGGGCATAACTGAAACACATGGATAAGTATGTGTCAAAGAAGGTATATCCTGAATGGGTTGACATATTGGTGCATCTACCCAAAGGTTATAAGACTCGTGACTTTGCTACCTTATCGAAGAAGATGGAAAATCAACTATGGAGCATATTAGTAGATTCACTACGCAGTGCGGTGTGGGGAACCAAATCAATTCCATTTGTGCATAGCAAATCGAGATTTATCCAAGTGTCTTTATATGGCTCTGGCTTGGCCTCTGGTGTGTGTAATTGCCTTCCTATACTCTGCATTGGTGTAGTCATTCTCATTAACCTATAAAAAAATGTATAGAATCTGGATGTAATAGATTTCTGGCGCAGTTTACTAATATAAACAATATTTATATTAAATTGGGGGTTTTTTACGATAGATTTCTTCCGAAAAAAAGTATATAATTGCTATGGAAAACAACATTGTTGGATATTTGGTTGTTGGCTACATGTTTGCTAAAATCAAAATGTGCAAGCAATGCGTCTCCAGAAGCTGTTTTGTGTCTTCAGAAGCTGGAAATTGGGTTTCAGAAGCTGTTACTGTTCATCAGAAGCTGGAATGGTCTTCAGACGCTGGTACTGTTGGTTTCAGAAGATGTTACTGTTCATTAGAAGCTGGAGTGGTCTTCAGACGCTGGTACTGTTCATCAGACGCTGAACTGGTCATCAGACGCACTGTTCAGACGTTGACTTTTGTTGACTTTCAGAAGCTGCCTTCAGACGTTGACTTTTGTTGACCTTCATAAGCTGAACTTCAGAAGCTGGTTTCTGCGTCTGAATTCTGTTAAATCTCTCACAGTATCTTTGGATGATATGTTTGAAGATTTATTGAGGTTGTTGTTTCTAGAAGGCTGAGTATTTTGCGTGAAGATCTTTGTTGAAGATTGATTTCTTTTATTGATGAATATATTTTCAAAGGAATCTTTGCAAAATATAATTCAGAAATATCATGTGTTCCTTTACTTTCTGCACTTTAATTTTCTGCTTCTGAACTTTAATTTTCATACTCTGTTTTACTGGTTCAGAACCAGGTCCTGCCAGATTTTTCAATTGGTATCAGAGCAGGCACTCTGCTTGTTTTTGGGTGAGCTCCAGGGATATATTTTCTGGCTTTATGGAGAAAGGAGGATTTGTTAACAGGCCACTGCTGTTGGATGGTTCCAACTATGAGTATTGGAAGTCTCGTATGAGTGCTTTCCTGAAATCCATAGACAGCTAGACATGGAAAGTTGTTCTGAAGGGTTGGGAACATCCAGTTGTGCTGGACAAAGATGGAAAGAAGACAACTGTGTTAAAACCAGAAGAAGATTGGTCTAATGATGAAGATGATTTATCTCTTGCAAACTCCAAAGCCTTGAATGCTATATTCAATTGAGTGGACAAGAATATATTCAGAATGATCAAGCAGTTCACAATAGCTAAAGATGCCTGGGAGATTCTCAAGACTACTCATGAAGGCACATCCAAGGTAAAACTGTCCAGACTTCAGCTTCTGACCACAAAGTTTGAAAATCTCAGAATGTTGGAAGATGAGAACATACAAGACTTCTACATGAATGTTCTGAACATGGCTAACTCTTTTGAATCTCTTGGAGAAAAAGTATCAAATGAGAAGCTTGTAAGGAAAATTCTTAGATCATTACATAAGAGATTTGATATGAAGGTGACTGCAATTGAAGAAGCACATGACATCTCCAGCATGAAGGTGGAGGAATTGATTGGGTCTCTTCAGAACTTTGAAATAAGCAGAACTGATAAGAAGGGGAAAGGTGTTGCTTTTGTGGTAAATAATGAAAGCTTATCAGAAGATATTGTGTTGCTGAGTAAACAGTTTAAGAAGATTCTGAAGAAGACAAGAACTAATCAACCCAAAGGTGTTCAATGTCATGAGTGTGAAGGATATGGTCACATTAGAACAGAATGTGCCACATACCTCAAGAATCAGAAGAAAGGTTTGGTTGTGTCTTGGTCTGATGAAGATGACTCAGAAGGAGAAGAGGAGCATGTCACTGCTTTAACTGGTAAATTCTGGTCTGATGATAAAGTTATGGTTTCTGAACACTATCAGAGTCTGAAGCATCTTTAGAGTCTGAATGCAGTGATGAAGAACTGTCTTACAAAGAACCTGCTGAGTTTTGCAAGAAGTTGCATGTTCAATTTAAAGAAGTGTGCAAGCTGATGGAAGAACAAAAGAGAACTATCAGTCAACTTCAGTCTGAAAGAAGAGACCATTTAGCACAGATTTCTGATTTCAAAGATGAGGTAACCCAGCTGAAATCCTCACTTGAAAGTATGAAGAAGCAAGTCAGAATGATGAACTGTGCTACTGATGTGCTAGATGAGATTTTGGAGAATCAAAATCAAGGGAAACCAAATGGCATAGGATTTGTTGATAAGACTCTGAACATCAAACAGCAAAATCCTGCTAGGAGGTTCATACCTGCTGCCACTTATGTTCCACTGATGAGCAAACCTAAGAACAAACCTCGGGAATCTAAAGACAAGAAGAAAACTCATCCTTGGGTATGTCATCATTGTGGTAAAAAGGGACACATTAAACCTTTTTGTTACAAGCTGCATGGATACCCTAAGCATTTTCAACACAGAAAAGTGGAACCAGCTGTGAACAAAAGCAAGGTCAAGAAGGTTTGGAGACCAAAATGTGAAAGTATTGCTCATAGTCTGAAAGATAGGAAAGGAAAGGCTGTTGCTGCTGACAGCAAGCCCATTCCTGTAGCACAGAAGAGTTCTGGTGCTGGATCATCTAAAATCTGGAGCAAGGTGTTGGTTCATGTCCCTGTTCAGAAGACATTAAAAGGAAAGGAAGGGGTTCCTTGTGAGTCTGAAGATGCTGTTAAGCATGATACCATGCCCTGTGTTCAGAAGAGAATTACTGATCTTGAGAAACAAATTGCTGGGAAGAAGATTCTGACTGTGCCTGAAGCACACATCAACTGAGCAGCATCTGGTGTTGTGTCTAATGAAGACTAAGCAACTTCTGATGCTGAGTCTGAAGACTGTCAAGTTGGTGACTGATGTTCTTGACTTCACTTTGTGTTTCTGGTTTGCAAGTGTGTTGTGCTCTGCAGTTTTGTGTGTGGATACTGTGTGGTTCTGATCCTGATTCTGGTATGTTGTCTGTGTAGTGATGTTATGTGTTGTGTTTCTTGCTCCTGGTGTTTGCTGGTTATTTTGTCAACATTGTTTGGCTAAAAAGGGGGAGAAATGGTATATGTTTGTGTCAGAAGCTACTGCTGATCTGTTTGCTTCAGGGGGAGAGTTTCTATGTGTCTCTGTCAAGAGCTGACTGTTCAGGGGGAGTTCCTGAGTGATGTGTTTCAGGGGGAGAAGCTCTGTACCTCAGAAACTGCTGTTGTGTGTTGCAGGAGGAGTATTTTGGGTAGTATATGTGTTAACATAGCATTTTTTTTTTGCTGCTGACTCTGGTGCTATGTTTAAAATTGTGTAGTTCTTCATGTTTGAGTACTTGTGTTGAATGAAGAACTTGTCTTTGTGATTAATTTGATTTTAGCCAAAAATTTGTCAAAGGGGGAGATTGTTGGATATTTGAAGGTTGGCTACATGTTTGGTAAAATCAAAATGTGCAAGCAATGCGTCTCCAGAAGCTGTTTTGTGTCTTTAGAAGCTGGAAATTGGGTTTCAGAAGCTGTTACTGTTCATCAGAAGCTGAAATGGTCTTCAGACGCTGGTACTGTTGGTTTCAGAAGCTGTTACTGTTCATCAGAAGCTAGAATGGTCTTCAGACGCTGGTAATGTTCATCAGACGCTGAACTGGTCATCAGACGCACTGTTCAGACGTTGACTTTTGTTGACCTTCAGAAGCTGCCTTCAGACGTTGACTTTTGTTGACCTTCAGAAGCTGGTTTCTGCGTCTGAATTGTGTTAAATCTCTCACAGTATCTTTTGATGATTTGTTTGAAGATTTATTGAGGCTGCTGTTTCTAGAAGGCTGAGTATTTTGCGTGAAGATCGTTGTTGAAGATTGGTTTCTTTTATTGATGAATATATTTTCAAAGGAATCTTTGCAAAATATAATTCAGAAATATCCTGTGTTCCTTTACTTTCTGCACTTTAATTTTCTGCTTCTGAACTTTAGTTTTCATACTCTGTTTTACTGGTTCAGAACCAGGTCCTGCCAGATTTTTCAAACATAAATTTGACACTTATCAACTCTCCCCAACTTAGAACTTTGTTTGTCCTCAAACAAAAGTCCTGAAAAAGATAATTGATTGAATGCAAGAAATGATTCACAAGGATTTTCATTGAATCAATAAGTTTTGAAATCCGGTTTTCGGGCTATTTGATCAGATTGCTCCGAAACTTCTCCAGAAAATAAAAATAAAAATCAAGGATCAAGAATCCCTTAAAAGGGACTTCTTGCGGGACTCCGCCCCTCAAAATCCAAAATTTCATCGTTTAGACCCATTTATCTTTTTTTTTTATTATTTTTCATATGCTCAGAAAAATCTGAAAAAATTTGCATTAGTTTTATTTGATTTTTAGAATTTTTCGGTGGTCATTTTATATTTTTATGATTTTATTTGATAGGTTTTTATCTTTTTTTACTTTGTTTTTTGGTTGATTTTAAAAGCAAAATTCAAAACTGCTGAAATGGGAGAGATTTTGATTGGTGATTATACATAAGCATATTTTGGATTATAAAATCCGAACTTAATTTGGATGTGTTTGGATTTTAAAATCTGAGGGATATTTTAGGGAAAAAATAGGGTGTGTGAGAACCTCATAAGATCAGAAAAGTAATAGCCAATTAAGAAAGGTTTTGGGATGGGCCTGTAATGAGAAAGCAAACAAGAAAACACGCTTTCCACAAAACAGTGTCTTCTTCAACCTTCAGATTTCTACAACAACTAAAAAAAAATTCACGGCAACACAAGAAATCAGCAGACTTCAATCAACATAAATATGGAGTAATGAATTTCTCAGATAGGTGAAGAGGATTTTCAAATATAAAAAGGTATGTGAAAGGAAGTGATTAGATTCAAGGGTAAAAGAGACAAATTGATATTATGTGTTTCCACGGTAGGGAGACTAGATTTCAAAAAGCTAGGAGGAGTAGCTTCACGAAAAATCGATTCTAAAGATGAAAAGCACGATTGGCGGTGGATTCTTGGTGGAGAGCCAAACAAGTCAAAATCGCGTTTGATGACGTTGGACGCGCGTTGGAAGACTCTCACCTGGTAACCAAACTTGGACGAAGTTTAGGTCACAACTCAAAAAGCTTTTTTATTTGATTTACTCATCTATAAAAAACCGTTACCTATCAAAATTGCATTAGATTTTTTTTCTCTTACCAATCAATTTAATGAAACAATTCAAAAAGTAGTTGTAGCATGCAATTCGTTTTCTACAAAAATTAAAGATTTTGTCTGTTATGAATGATTATAAGTTGGCGCCTTTTGGACGGCTCTATCGAATCCACTTGTTAAATCCAAAAGCTTGGACAAAAAATATTTAGGACAGAAAATATTTAGTGATTGATTCAAACATCAAAAGTCTCGGTACATATCGAATTGACAAATACACAGTATAAATTTTTATATAAAATATAGATAAATAATAGTAGTATTGAACACGTATAAAGCATAATATTTAAGGGACAAAAAGTGAACGTTTTTTAACACAAACTAACGGAAGGGACCAAAGTGACAACAAAGAAGGATTTAAGGGACCAAAACGTTACTTTTATTAATTAGGGGACCAATATGAAACCTGAAAAATATTTAAAGGACCAAAAATGTAATTTACCCTATAATTAAAGTACAAGTAATATTCTTTCCACCAAAACAATTTCATTACATAAGTTACCTGCCAATACGTTCTAAGGGGCATGCATATGATTCATAAACAAAGGCTAAATTAGAGGTCACTTCATTTTAGTTGCATAATAACTACTAATCATTACGTTTTGATTCTTTATCTTCACTTCCGTATGTCAACCATCTTGGTCTTTTACGTCACTTTTTTGCAAAATGTTGTGTACATGTGGCGTGTGATGCGGCGGTAACCAAAATGAAATTGTTGAATATTCTATATTTACTATTCATTCATAAATATGGGGCGTAATTTGACAATGTGTACTATTCACATAACTTACTTTGACAATATTTTTGTACTAATATATTAAGACAAATGTTATTATATAAGATGTTTTTCGATTTGTCTCAATGAATATTTTCAAAATATCAAGTTTTTATAATTTTTTATTATAGATAATTGAATATATTAATGGTCAAAATTGTGCATTGAAGTGTTAAACAACAACATGTATTTAAGATCGGTTCAAGTATCATGATAAATTTAGTTCTTTATTTTATTACTTTTTCTTCTATATATGTTTGCAAGACTTTATTGTCAAATACAAATTAATCATTTTAAATCATACAACTTGGTATCTAGAGCAAGGTTTTCCATCTTCATCGGCTAATCTGAAAACATACATGTCATGACCTGATGCATCTATGGCAATCCTGATGGGTTTGACGACATCTCAGCTAGCAATAAGTTATGCTAGTGAACACCCATGGACCATGAATCCACTTCACGAATATAACCCTCGGTTAACCCAAGCGCATGGTCATGAATCTAGTTCACCAATATAACCCTTTGTTAACCCAATTGACTCAATGGTGAGCTGAACTTAGAGCAGCCATGGAGAATTCCCCTACCTTAAGTCCAGGCACAATAAGCATTCCAACCACCACCCCCCCCCCCCCCCCCCCCAGAAAATGATGCATGGCACTAGCAAGTTCCAGCCGAGGCAAGGTCTCTAGACAACAATTGTTAGATCCCAACCTCATAGCCGATACAATCAAGAGATACTTTGGAATACAAATGAAACACGTGGATAGGTATGTGTCAAAGAAGGCATATCTTGAATGGGTTGACATATTGGTGTGTCTACCCAAAGGTTATAAGACTCGTGACTTTGCTACCTTTCTTGGAGAAGATGGAAAATCAACGATGGAGCATATTAGTAGATTCACTGGGCAGTGAGGTGTGGGGAACCGAAATCAATTCCATAAGTTCTAGTTGTTCCCTTCTGGAAGTCTCTATTGAGGCTTGCTTTCACATCGCCAGTTGTGCCTAGCGAATCGAGATTTATCCAAATGTCTTTTATATGGCTCTGGCTTGGCCTCTGGTGTGTGTAATTGCCTTCTTATACTCTGCGTTGGTGTAGTCATTCTCAATAACCTATAAAAATGTATAGAAACTGGATGTAATAGCTTTCTGGCGCAATTTACTAATATAAACGATATTTATATAAATTGGGGGGTTTTACGATAGATTTCTTACAAAAGAAGTCAATAAGTGCTATGGAAAACAACATAAATTTGACACTTGTCAACTCTCCCCAACTTAGAACTTTGTTTGTCCTCAAATAAAAGTACTCAAAAAGATAATTGATTGAATGAAAGAAATGATTCACAAGGATTTTCAGTGAATCAATAAGTTTTGAAATAATGGATTAAAATGCATGTT
Organism: Medicago ruthenica; assembly: GCA_018208015.1. Taxonomy (NCBI): domain Eukaryota; kingdom Viridiplantae; phylum Streptophyta; class Magnoliopsida; order Fabales; family Fabaceae; genus Medicago; species Medicago ruthenica. The sequence continues at coordinate 27,816,778 of CM031378.1, read as the reverse complement.
GCAAAGTTTGAATTTTATGGGCAAGTCTGATGTTTACCACTAACCTAGAATAAGATTATCAATATGAACTTTATTCAAGACATAAGATTCACTTCACACATTCCATGCAAATAACATAATCCATAATGAATCACATCTAACACACTTCTTTGCAAGTGCATAATGAAATGTAAACAATATGTGTGGAATTGAACTCACATCCGACAAGGCTTGCTAACATCTTGATCAAGTTATGCATTTATTCAAGCATATTACTTTGAAAATATTAAAGCATAGATCACTAAGGTCTTTTAAAGGTTGTATTGGGGCCTGGCTACAAAAGAATTGTCATATACGTGGGAAATTGAATCAAAGTAGCCTTAGTTTAGAGAAGCATTCATACACTTTGATATTTACAAAACTAAACTTTAAACATACCTCCTTTTTGGACTTTTACATACCCTTAGTGATAAACCTTTGATACAAACTATTCTTGACAACTTATTTTATTTTTTTTCTTTTTGTATTGTTTTTCAATGTTTTTTTTCTTTCTCTTTTCATTTTCAAATGTTGTCAAGATAGTATTTGAAAATTCACCTTGTTACTTGAGATACAAGCAAGCCTCCTTATCTCTCCCTAACTTGAATAAAACCATATCTTACATGATTGCTCCTCTATTCTAAGACAAGGGACAAGCTTTAATGAAGGTTTAGGGTTTTATGTTCAAGAAGAATTGTCTTGATTGTTCAATTTTGCGTTGTATTTGGAAATCAGTGCATTTTTGCTAGGCAAAAGAAGTATGCTTAGCGAATTTGGCAGTAGAGTTGATGCAGATTCTACAAATTTGGCTAAAAGGAGTTATCAAATACTCACTACTCACAAGGTAGGCTATTTTGGTCTAGTGGTTCTACTTAAGTTAAAAAAATATGTGTTGATCTTTGCTATGTTTTCATACATTTCAAACTAATCGTAAGATTAAACATAAAACGATCGAGTTAAAATAAGTAATTGTCGGTATTCTGTGCATTTAGTAAATTTGATTGAAAGCTTACTCACATTTTTGTTTGGTTCTAAGCGATTCATAATTAGAGAATGTTATTGCGGAGCAATGCATGAAATTATTCTCTGTAATGTGCAAATTTTACATTCGATCTATCATTCAAGAAAAGCGGTAAACATGTACCTTGACTTTGCACAATCCTTTCAAATATGTTATCATCAGCATGCATCTCTGGCTGATTCACTTAGAATCCTTGGAAAGTTTCACATTCACTCAAATAACCATAATATAAACCTCTATACACATAAATAAAACATATATATAAAGTATATCAGCTGACTTCCTCCCCAAATTTAGTAGGCAGGAAGTCTGTTGTCTGCAATACAATAAGTAGGCTTTCACCAGTATGGGTTGCCTTTCAAAAGCGCTTGTTTAACGTCAACTAGCTCGACGCCTTTGTTCGTTAACCTAGATATCTTAGTTTCAAATATGCTCCCATTGTATAAACTTCCCCTTCTAAGTATATTTTCAGCCTTTGTCCATTGGCTGTCCATTTTTCTCTTTTGCCTGGATCTTCTATCACAAATGTTCCATATGATTTTACTTCTTGGACTGTATAACGCACTGTCCATTTTCTCTTTAGCTTTCTTGGAAACAATCGCAATCGAGAATTAAATAGTAATACTTTTTGGTCCGGAAAAATTCTCTTTTAATAGCCCTTTATCATTATATCCTTTTAGCTTTTACTTGTAACATCTTGAAGATTCACAGGCTCTCAAGGGCAATTCTTCTAACTCATGTAATTGATTATGTTAATAAAGAATTTCGGGTTGTCAATCCTACTTTTCATCTACATATCAATTATCAAGATTATCGATGTGGATTTTCAATTGAAAAAGCATTAAGAACAAACATGTACGAATTTAAATCGGACACAAGAAAAGCATAACTGAACGAAAACTTTATTAATTGAATCCAAAAAATAAGAAGGGGTTCATCTTAGAACCTAATCAAATAGGTTTAGTTGTTCATGGCAACATACATCATAACAAAACAATATAAAAACATACTCTAGAAATAACAAGAGGAGGATGGAGATCCTGCCTTGGAACTCTGATGCTTGACCCTTGCCTTGAACCGCTAACTTTCTGAATGAAAAATAATGTGTCCAAGGGTCTCTATTTATAGCATATGATTAATTAGGGTTTAAGAGAAGAAACTGGGCTTTTTCCACCGTTTCTGCTTGAAAAATAAGCAACGGGTGATTTTTGCCCGCAGCCGTGCGCAGGAGGCGCATAAGGCAGCCCCTGTTGTGCGAAATCTTGCGTTTTCATCATGTTTTCGATCGTTCTTTCGTCCGGAAACTCCTAGGAACTTGAAATGAATTTTCTTTACTTTGTATTGTCTCCAAGAACCTTCTAAGAACCATTGAACTTCAATCTTCATATCTTTGGTTCTTCACGTGATGTCTTGATTTGTCGATTTACATGATTTCTCACTACAAAACACTCAAAACACCTATAGAGTTGCATGATTTAGGATAAAAGTGAATTACAATGACACGAGCAAAAACAATACAATATGTTTCTCAAACTATTGACAACTCTTCCAATTCTCATTTTATTTGTCTTCAAATGCAAAGAAAAGTACTAAAAACATATCAAAAAATATCATACGATGCTTTGTCATCAGTGTGATGCTTTGTAGTTTGCATATCAGCAAACCACAATCTTTCTCTAATAGCAAACAACTTTTCATCTGAAATTTCTTCCTCTATTTCTTGTTCTTTATTTGTGACTTCGTTGTTCACCAGTCTCGAGAGATGATCAACTATTGAATTCTCTATTCTTTTTTATCTTTAATCTCCACACCGAATTCTTATAACAGCAGCATCGTTCTGATTAGTCTTGGCTTGGAGTCAAGTTTATTCAAAAGTTATTTAATGGCTACATGGTCAGTATAAACAATAATTTGTGTACCTATTAATTATGACATGAACTTTTATAATGGAAACACTATATATAACAATTCATTTTCTGTCTTGGCATAATTAATTTGTGCCTCATTTAAAACTTTAATAGCTTAGTTATTAGCATAATTTTTTTCATTTCGCTACACTAGTACTTCACCGACAACATAATCACTAGCATCACACATTAATTCAAAATTGTAATTCAGATCTGTGGCTGTGATTATTGGTGTAGTTACTATTTGTTCTTTAAGGTTTTTTAAAGCTTCTAAACATTGTTCATCAAAATCAAAAGTCTTATCTTTGTTGAGTAAATTACTCAGTGGCTTTGCAATCTTTAAAAAATATTTGATCAATCATCTATAGAACCCTGCATGGCCTTAAAAGCCTTTGACATTTGATGGTGGAGGGAGTTTTTCAATAATTTCTACCTTGGCTTTGTCAACTTATATTCCTTTGGCTAAAATCTTGTGTCCCAAGACGATTACTTCAGTTACCATAAAATGACATTTTTCCCAATTTAATACTAGATTTATCTCAGTACATCTTTTGAGCACCACGTCTAAGTTACTTAGACACTTTATGAATGAGGGGCCAAAAACTAAAAAAATCATCCATGAACACTTCAATGCATTTTGCTAACATCTCAGAAAAAATTGCTTACATGCATCTTTAGAATGTAGTATGAGCATTACACAATCCATAAAACGTTCTTATATAAGCGAATATACAAAAAGGGAAAGTGAGTGCTATTTTTTTCAAGATCTTCAGGATTGATAGAAATATGATTATATCCAGAATAACAATTAAGAAAACAGTAATACTTGACCTTCTAATCGCTCTAACATCTGATCCATGAATGGTAGTGGAAAATGATCCTTCCTGATGGCTTGATTTAATCTTCTGTAATAAATGCACATTCTTCATCCGGTGAATGTTCTTGTGGGAATCAATTCATTTTTCTCATTTTGAATAACTGTAATCCCTCCTTTCTTTGGCACCATCTGAACAGGACCGACCCAAGAACTATCTGAAATGGGATATATCATACGTGCTTCGCTTCCAGCAGTTTTACAAGTTATTTTTTTACTACTTCTTTCTGTTGGAGTAAGCCCTAATAGCCAATCTATTTGATTGGATTTAGCTTTGTATCATGACTTATATATATATATATATATATATATATATATATATATATATATATATATATATATAAGGCATTTATTTATTCTTTTGTTTAGTTTCAAAATAATAAATTCCCTAGAATAATTGGTCTGTTTAATGGACCATTAAGTGTGACTTAATCGTGAGACTCATTAAACGAAAGGACATTATTCTTAAAGTATCCGTAGTCAAGCTTTATTGTGAAATGGGATAACATTAAAGCATAAAGACTATTATGTGGGTAGACTGAGGATCACATCTCACAGATCATAGATAAAGACTTATCAAGTCTTCACATAGGTATAAATATTAGGAGTAATATTTATACTGGATTGACCCTCCATGAGAATACTACATAGTAAAAGTTATGAAAAGTGTCATAAGATATTCTCATAGTGATAGTGGTGTATTCCGCCCTTTGACCTGAAACCACTATGTACCCTAGATGTAGGAGTCGAGTGCTTTATCACCATTCAAACGTTGTCTGTAATAGGATGACTATAAAGTTGGTTGATGGGTACTCCATGAATCATGCTAAGGGACATGAGTGACCTAGATGGAATTTGCCCCTCCTACATAACATGAGAAATGTCTATGGGCCCAATATTGAACTAGACAAGGATGACACGGTCTATGCCTTGTGTTCAATATAGACATGAGGGCAAAGGGGTAATTATATACATGATCATTATCACGGAAAGGTTTCGTCAGATCACATGACATTCTCGTCACTTGGGTAGCAGTGATGTGTTGCTAGATACCGCTCACTGTTTATAATATTAAATAGGTGATTTAATATTATTGCCAACGTTACGGGAACCTATAGGGGTCACACACAAAGGACAGATAGATGAGAGAAATAAATAAGTAAGACTTATTTATAAAATAATAAGTAGGACTTATTAGTAATTAAATAATTAAGTATGACTTATTATTTAATTTATGAAATAGAGAAACGCGGTCCATCGTAAGGTACGGTGTGTTTAAGTGAAATATGGTGCACCGTAAGGTACGGTGTATTTAAGTGCTTGACTTGTTGACCACACAAGTGGTTCTATAAATAGAACCCTTGTTGTGAAGCATTACAGACCTTTTTTGAAACACTTAACCTAATTCACAAAAGGTGTGAAATCTAGCCGCCGCTCTCTAAACCCTATTTTCTCTGAATCTCCGTTGAAATTGGCTAGCACCGGTCATCGGAGAAGGTCTGTTTGTGTGGACAGAATAGAGGCATCGCTACGTTGCTGCTCGTGATCAGAAACAATTCTACCACAAAGGTTCTGCTATTCAAGAGGTAAACACATGAATCCTTAATGTGTTTGATTTGTGATTAATGATTTAATCAAGATCCATTTCAATGGGATTTGTTCCGCTAAGAGGATAAAAATTTTTAAAAACTCCTCTTAAATCCCTTCACTTTCATTGTTGGGTTGAGCCTACGTTGCGGTTGAGCCACTTGTTTATAATTTTATTCCATCATAATCTTGTGCATGTAGTAGGAAGGACTGATTCCCTTAAGATCAGATAGTTTCCATTATATGGCCTCCTTATTCCTTTTTAAAACTTATGTGAGAGCCTCTTCTTCTTGATGTATCAGAACCAATAACTTGACTTTGAAGTCATAGTTTAATTTTGTGGTTTTGTATACTTGAACACACATTAAAGTATCTAATTGTTTTTCATACATTGTTATCATTAAAACCTTAGAGACATTGTTCTAAAACCCATTTTGGTTCAACAGATGTTTCTTCTTTGGAGGGAAAAATCATTTGTCATATAATATTTTCTTGAACCTCCTTAGTTCACTTAGCGCACCAAATTGCGCCTAGAGAACTGCCTTTGGTTTCTCCTTCTGAACTCTTTATTTTGGCTTGGCGAATCGGGATTTTCACCATATGTCTTTGTGATGCTTTGGCTTAGAGACATTGTTCTAGAACTGCCTAGCAAATCAGGATTTTCACCCAATGTCTTTGTGATGCTTTGGCTTAGCTTATGGCCCTTGTGCTTGCCTTCTTTTGCTCTGTATTGGTGTAGTCATGCTCAAAACCTATAAAAATTTCTGGGAAATAATGTAATAGCTTTTTGGCATAGTCTTTAAATATAAACGATATTTATATAAAATTGGGCGATGCAAAAAGAGTCGATAAGTTCTATGGAAAATAATAGTAATTTGGCACTTATCAATGATGCACCTCAGTCGAGTAAAGAACAGACGATGCTGGAGCAGCTGAGGGATGAAGCTGATTCTTTCTTAAGGCTGCTTACTTAGAACGTGGGTCGTAAAAGACTCAAAACTATGCCAAAGACATAGATATCCTAGACAATGACTTTTTACCAACAATCCTTGCTCTCAAAGCCAGTATCAATTCTAAGGAATGAGGAGAGAGACACGATCTGTAATGGAATTGCACACAAAAAAAGGTTGTCAATGGATCATGCCGAAGAGAGGAAGTTGAAGTTGAATGTGGGGTGCCACGATCCCACTACGATTTGAGTTATCATGCAACATTCACGAAGATTAGCCGAATAGGGGTTACACGTTGTAGGCCACAATGTTTGGCTAATATGCAATAGTTTTACAATAAATAATTTGTCCAAACATTGTAATGAACACATCTAATCAATAAATAAAAGTTATTTTTGGAATTTATCCTTTATATTTATATTTTATTATGCATTTATTAACGTAGATCAAATAACCCAAAAACAACCATACCAAACGCTCGATTAGAGTAGTTAGTGAACCTATAACGAGTATAGGATTTTGGGGTGGTTGTGTTGAAAGTTAGTTCTTTTGAGTGATTTAGGGATTTTGTTTAAGGGTTATTTTACTGCTTTTGGCAGAGCTAACTTTAGGCAAGGCTTCTTGTTGACCTGGCAATCGGTTGTGTGGTCCATTTGGTCTACTCGCAATGCTTTAGTGTTCTCAGGAAGTAGATTGGATCTAGAGAAAGTGATCGATAAATTCCAATTTATTTCCTGGTACTGGTTTTTTGTGTGACACCCTTGTCATTCATGTTTCCATTATGAGTGGTTGGCAGAACCAATTCTTTGTTGGGGTCAATAATACCTGTCTATGAATTGTGTCAAAGTGCCTTTGAGTGGGATATGGGGTTTGTTCTCTTGATTTCTGTGTCTCTACTCTTGGGGTAGTAGGATTTGTCCTTCCTCTCTTTGGGTTGGACTTTGTTGTGGGATGGGTGGAGGAGATGGGGGGTGGGGTTGGTTTTATCTTTGGGTGTCTGATTCTTGTTCTTTGTTAGGTTTTTTGTTTTGAGCAGATGTGGGTGTTGTGGATAGCATATGTCTTTTGGTGTTTGTTGGGTTTTTCTTTTTGTTTTCGTTGATGTTTTCTTGTTGGTGTGTTGTTGGATTCTTAAGGCGCTCTTGGTGCACTAAAACAAACACACACCCACACACACATATGTTGCCATTCAAAAAAAAAATGTTTAAAGTAAGGGAATTAAAGTTGAACAAACTCAGCCGACCTTGGCTAATTTCAACTTTCATCAATAATATATGTCATCCAATTATTCAATGTAATGTCATATTTTTGTATTAATCTCTTTAAAATGAAATCAAATTTAGAATGAATTTTACCTACGGATTAGCGGTACCAACCAAACTGCAGATACATAAGAATTTACCTAAAAAAAATCTCTCTTAAGTCGTCCTCCAATATAAAAAACGGCGAGATCCATCGGTCCCATTGTTTCTTAACTCTCTCATTCTACGAGTTACGATGGTACTCTTTCTGTTTTCTTAAGTGTCCTTTTAGAATAGTACACTCGAATTAAGGAAATGGATTTTGGAGATTTTTTCCTATTATACCCTCATTTTAATCTACCAATAAATTACTTTTTTTTTGCATATTCTCCCTCTCTCTCGCTCAAATAATTTTGACACTACAAGAAAAATGTTTATTTTACAGCGATATTTCCCAGGAGTAGGGGTGGGAATAGGCCAGGCCTGACTTTAATAGGCCTGAGCCTAACCTACGAAATTTTTTGCAATCCTGAGCCTGGCCTATAGCCTTTCGTAGGCCTATTTGTTTGGCCTGGCCTGGCCTGAAAGCCTATTTACAGGCCTACTTCAAATTAAAGTTATTAAATAGTCAATTTTATCTACTTTTAAATAGGCCAAATTGACCTTAAAGCCTATTTAATTGTAAGACTTGTCTATCACTATAAGGCCTTAAAAGCCCATTTCACTATAAGGCCTTAAAGCCTATTTAAGAAGTCAATTATTTGAGTTTTTTCTTGATTTTTATGTTTAATCTAAATTATATTTTAATATAAATAAAAAATAAGTTTTAATAATATGCATAAATAGGGTGACCTATTAGGCTTCGTAGGCTTTTTTGATAGCCTAATCCTGACCTATTTACTTAAAAAGACTTTTTAGAAAGATGAAGCATAGCCTTTTTCATAAACAGGCCAGGCCAAGCCGTAGTCCCATGTAGGCCGGCCTGGCCTATTCCCAACCATACCCAGGAGCAACAATCACTGGCAAAACATTCAGGAGCAAGGCCTTAATAAACCCTGTCAAACCACCTTTTGTGAAAATTTGCATTTGCTAGGAACAACCATTTCAAAATCCCTCGCAAACATCATTATAAAAAAAAAAAAAACTTTTCCTCTTTTCTCTATCTCCCTCCCATTTTTTTTTCACCATTTCATTTCCCTCTTTCCATATAATATGGAAACCTCCCTTTCATCTCCAACCTCTTTTGCCGGAGTAATCTCGCTAGCGGCCACGTAAACAAAAGAACTGTTAGATTTGTCACTTACTTCAACTATTTCGTCAGTTTTCAGTTCCTAACGGTATCCTTCAAAAACTTCTGAAACAAAGTCGTTGAAGTTTGTAACTGTTGCGGTTTCAGAGATCTGATGGATCTAATTTTGAACCAACAGGGGTTTGATGGAGGCGGAGAAAGGAAGAGGTTGTTCCGACGGGGAATGATGGTGATGGTTAAGGAATTTGGAGGTGATGAAAATGGTGAGGTTGAAGAGGAGGTTTAATTTTGTGATTTTAGATTTTATGATTTCGATTTGTTTTCTTTATTAATTAAAATGAAAATGATTGATGGGGGCATATCCCTCATAAAGTCCTTTGCAAATGCACTCAGAACATATGACATGGGTTATGACAGAGGTTGAGTCAGGAATTCTGCCAGGGCTTTACACAGGGTTCTGCCCCTCACAAATTTTCCAAAGGTTAAACCCCTCACTTTAAATTTGCAACGGACTGTTTTGCCAGGTATTCTGCCCCTCATAAAACCCCTGTCAAACTTCCCTTTGCCAGGGCTTTTAGCGCGTTTTCTAGGAATTTCGTCCCTGGCAAATCAGCAGATTTTTTGTAGGGCGATATCTCATCTTTTCTCCAATAACAAACAATTGTGATACACTCTCCCTCTCACCGATAAATTCATATTTTTCCAAACACTTTATCTCTCCAATAAAATTGATGGGTCCTCATTCTTCCACTCTTTTTTTTTTAAACATCAATAGAGTATTTTTTTTTCATCAGAATTATTCTTCTATTTTGCACTTGAAATTTTAAACAATGTTTATGAACTTATTTATAAAATTTTAACCCTTCATGAAATCATTATTACATGTAACAATTTTGTTTCATGGAAGTTTAAATTTGCACACAACATAAAACAAACTTTGTTTTAAAAAAAAACAAACTTGAATTTTTCAAATACATAACATTAATTAATTTTATTGAAAAAGGGTTTATGCACAAGTAATAGAAAGAAGAATATAATTAACAAATTATATCATTATACTATCAAAATGACGGTTATATATGAAAAAAACAATCAAGCATCAAACGACACTAAAACAACAGAGGGAGTATATTTTTCTATATCAGCTGCTATGTCTCTGGAGCTTACTTGTTTGTGTGGTCCTGATGGAATCATCACCCTCACAACTTTTTGGATACCAGATTGGTTTTGATGCTCAAATATTTTATTTGAGTTTTATTTGTTTGCCTCACATCCATTTGCGCTCATAAGAAGAAAATTTCTTTTTCAAGTTTCCGTTTTCCTCCATTAAGAGTTGAGAGCTATAGTTTGGCATAATAATACAACTGTCCATTTTTTTTTTAGTTTTCCATAGAATCATTCCATTTCATGTAATCCTATTCCAAGCACCATCACACGCTAAATGTGAATAGCTCATCCAAAGGAAATTTGTTTATTAATTTGATAATGTGAAAGTCTAACCCCTTGTGTTTGACACAATTTAATTTCCTTCATAGTACTCCAAAGTTTTTTAAATTTTTTGTTACCATGTAATAGGTATGAAGTTGAATTATGTTGAGGGAGGAAAAAACAAGTTGAAAAATGGTGACAAGAATATTGAAGCTGAAAAAATTATAGAGGGAGAAAAAAGTAAGAACTGTGAGGGAGAGATTGGTAATGATCGAAGGGCAGAATTAGAGAAGGTTAAGATTGTTGCTCGGCATAGTGAGGAGGAACGAGAACAGAAAATACTTGATATAGTTAATGTTAAAATATACATTCATTGCGACGAGGAGGAAAGTAGAGATGCTTCTTTTGTCGATATGATCATGGATAAGGGAAAGACTTCAGGGAGGGTTTCAGTTATGTCGAAGCCGAGTCTGGAAAATATTCGTAAGTATTAGTCTGATAAAGATGATGTTGCTTGGGCAAGTAAAGGGGTTGTTGCAAGAGTTTTGCAAGGTGAGACTATAACAATTGTTCAGCAAAATATTATCGATGTCGGTTTTGAAAATGTTCTGGTGATGCCAAGTGGGGAGACAATGTGGTTCTATGTTGCTCTGAGAAGGAAGATATGTGGTCTAATTTTAACGAAGCATAGGATTTTTTTTAATATGTTTTTCACTGAAGTTCAAGTCTGGTCACTGAAGGAGGATATGGTCTTCACAATAGGTGTTTGGTTGAGGATATATGGAGTGTCGTTGCATGTTTGGCATAATTATTTTTTTCTTTATTTCCTTGTCATTAGAAAGGTTATTAAAGGTAGACTCTTGCAAATCTAATTTCGAGCGACTTGACTTTGCTCGAATTATTATAAGTTCTACATCGTTGGAAACTATTAATCATTGAAGAGATATTGGTTGATGACAAAATAGTTATAGTTAAAATTATGGAGGAATTATCTGATAAGCCTGTAAGAGATGCTTGCGTTGAGGTTGAAGAATCATATTTAGAAATAGTTTATTCATAACTGAAATGTGATGATAATGATGAACCTCTCATAGATGCACTAGTCCATGATCTTCAAGAAGATTGGGAACATTTAGAGAAGCACTTGTCAGATGAAAAGGAAGTGGAAACCCAAAATGGCGGTACTCATGTTTCACCTTCTTTTGCTCAGTCGTCATATACTATTACTTCTTTTGTTGAAATTTTCAAGAAAGACTTATGTTTCAATGAAGTCGATCACAATATCGATCAAGTGTAAGAATCGGATAACAATGTTACAAATCTGGAAGTGCATAAGTCCAAAGCACACCAATCCGCTTCGTGCCCAGTTAATCATAGACATTCATCTATTTCGTGACCATGGAGCTTCGAGTGGATTCAAGATAACCACTTAAGAGGGGTTGGGATTATTTTTTTCACCTAATGGGAAGGATAAAAAAAATCGAGAGTCACCACATGCAGCAAGGTCGTTCTTTACGTAAAACTCCAACTACTCTCTCTTGTTAGCTTGCGGCGGGTAGCAAGAATTTCTTTAAAAGATCGTCAAGCGTTGCTTCAGATGCTTAAGAGGTGTAAAAACAAAAAACCATGTCGTTCTTCTTTTTCAAGCTCGTTGTTCTGTGGCAAGGAAGCTTCTTTAACAACAACAACAACTTCTTCTACAACTTTTGCTGGTGATTGGCAAAATTGGTTGAAACTTCGTGATAAAATAGATGGGTCGGTGTGAGATGTGGTGGACATAGGTATATCTATTAACTTACAGATTAAGGGTGATGCCTCAAATATCTTTAATGCTTTAGTTCGACCTAGTAGTTCCAAGAGGTAAGGAAAGGGGGGAGTTGGTGTTGGCACGAAAGGAAGTGAGAGAGACTTTGTTCAATCTTGTGGTGGTTCAGAGGATGCTTTGTGTGTGTGTGTGGTTGTTTCTGTTGGGAGTATGTGGTTACAATGAAATTCATTTCTTATAAACAACATCGGCCTTGGATTTTGTGTTTACATGAGACGAAATTGGAATTTATTGATGCTTTTGTTTTTGCATCGTTTTGGGGTGATACAAGTTGTAGATTCTCCTACAGACCATATTTGGGGGCATCTTGCAGTATTTTGACTTTATGGGATATGGCGGAGGTAGATGTTTGGGTTACTAGGAGTATGGATAATGTTCTCATAATTCAAGGTCATTTGGTAAAAAAATGGTGGTGCATATTCGTTAGCTAATGTCTATTCTCCTTGTGATGGGCATAGTAGGCAAGATTTATGGAGTCGTTTGGCGAAGTTCTTAGCAATAGTAAGGAGGCTAACTGGTGTGTGTGTGTGTGTCGTAATTTAAATGCCATATGATCTTCTGATGAGCGCAAGAGTATAGCTGTTGGGACAATTTCTGAAGAGTTTTCTCACTTTAATCATTTCATTAATAACAATATTTTGTTCTATCTTCAACTTTGTGGTAGGAAATTTACTTGGGATAGAGGAGATGGATTGTCTATGAGTCGTCTTGATAGATTTTTAATATCAGAAGATTGGTGTTCTCATTAGCCAAACATGATTCAGAGATCTATTCACCATGGTCTTTCTGATAAGTGTCCTATTATGTTATTTATTGATGAAAAAAATTGGGGTCCATGTCCTCAGCGTATGTTGAAGTGTTGGGCGGATTTTCCTAGTTACCATCAGTTTGTTAAGGATCAATGGAAGTCTTTTAATGTCAATGGGTGGGGTGGGTTTGTTTTGAAGGAAAAGTTTAAATTGATCAAAGGTAGTTTACTAACTTGGCATCATAATCATTCTCAAAATATTTAGGGTCATATCAGGGACTTACATGATAATATATCTTCTCTTGATGCTAAAGGGGAGGATTTCGATCTTGAGTTGGAAGAGGTGGAGGAATTACACTCATTGTCAGCTAATTTGTTTTCTTTATTTAAGGTCAACACTAGTATGCAATGGCAAAAATCAAGATTGACATGGTTGAAAGAGGGGGACGCCAACTCTAAAAAATTTCACGGTATTATGTCCTCTAGGAGAAGAGTGAATTCTATTGTTTCGTTATCTATAAATGGGACTGATGTAGAAGGTGTAGAGGGTGTTGGAAGTGCGGTGTTCAATCACTTTGCCACTCATTTTCGATCAGGAACAGTTAACAAACCTGGAATTGAAAATCTCAACTTCAAAATCCTCAATTTATAGCAGTGCCAGGTTTTAACCAAACACTTTTCCATATAGGAGGTGAAATGGGTGGTATGGGATTGTGACAATTTCAAGATTTTTGGGTGGAGTTGAAGGAAGATTTCATGCGTTTCATATCAGAACTCCATCGGGATGGGAAGTTGTCAAAGAGTATTAACAGTACTTTTATAGCTTTAATTCGTAAGATTGACAACCCTCAACTCCTCAATAATTTTCAACCCATCTCCTTGGTCAATAGTTTGTATAAGGTTCTATCAAAGGTGCTCACTAACAGATTACGTAATGTTATGTCGAGTGTTATATCAGATTTTCAGTTAGATTTTATTCAAAGTAGGCAGATTCTTTATGGTATTTTGATTGCAAATGAATTGGTGGAAGATGCTAGGCGCATGAAAAAATATATGATTCTCTTTAAAGTTGATTTTGAGAAGGCTTTCAATTCAGTTGATTGGTGTTATCTTGAAGCAGTTATGACAAAAATAAATTTTCCAACTTTGTGGTGGAAATGGATTATGGAATGCATTACCACAACCTCAACATCTGTTTTGGTCAATGGAAGCCCTACAAATAAATTTAATTTTGAAAGAGTTATGAGACAAGGTGATCTGCTCTCTCCTTTTTCTCTTCTTAATAGTTGTTGAAGGTATGAAAATTATGATGAACACTTTAGTAGAGGCTGGCCTTTTTACTGGATTCAAAGTAGGTATATGAGATAATGTCTCTATTTCTCACCTGCAATTTGTTGACGATACTTTATTAGTGGGTGTTAGAAGCTGGGCCAATATTAGAGCTTTAAAAGCTTTTGCTTCTTCTTTTTGAGGCGACTTCAGGTCTTAAAGTCAATTTCTATAAGAGTATGTAGGTGGGCGTCAATGTTGTTGATTCTTGGTTAACGGAGGCTGCCTCGGTTTTGAATTGTAAATTGGGTCGCTTACCTTTTATCTATATGGGGCTTCCTATTGGTGGAGATTCTCGCAAGTTGAACTTTTGGTGTCATGTGCTTGACCGCATTAAATCTTGTTTGTTGGATTGGAATAGTACAAACCTTTCTTTGGGTGGCCGATTTGTTCTTCTAAAGTCTGTCTTGTCCTTGTTGGAACAAAATGTGTTTAACAAGTCTCTTACAAATAAGGGGGAGATTGTTGAAACATTTATGTGTAAACATATCTCTCGTTATGGTTTTGATGATAACAAGGTATTAAAGAGAAAATTGGTTATTTGCTAATGCTTTGTTCAAATGTTTCAGAACCACATGCTTAATAAGTATTGATTGATAATGGTTATGAAGAACAAGCTAAAGAGCAAGAAGGAAAGCCAAGAAGCATGGTTGCAAAGCTAAAAGGAAAACTGCTCAAGAAGAAGTGCTACTGAAGTGAAGCATTTGAAGTGCTCCTGAAGTGGTGCTCCTAAAGTTCAGCTTCTGAAGTCTGGGTGCCTCTGATGAAGTCAACGCAACAGTCAACTCCTGAAGCCAGCTTCTGATCCGTACAACTGAAGTAGCTTCTGATCACTGTTCACTAAGAAGCTTCTGAAGCTGATGTGGCATGGATTTTGACCAGTACTGTGCGCATTTAATGCCTGGATGTGTCAGAACAACTCAATGGAACAGTTGTCTCCCTGACCCAAACATTCTCCAGTTTTTAAGGTGGGCCAATTCAAAAATGGCACCTGCCCTGTTCTGACAGATAAAGTGCAGCACACAATTGCAGTAACCTAGTCCAATTGCAACGGCTAAATTCCTGAATTCCAGCAAATCTTCAACAGCTCTATTTTCATCTATAAAAGGAAGAAGATTTGAAGAAGGAAAATGTCTAAGACTCTTGAAACGTATTGCTGAAACTTTGCTCTGTTTTCTGTGTAAAAACTGTCAAGTTCAAAACTCTTAGAAATTCTTTAGTCCTTGTAACTTAGAATTTCTTAAGGTTAAGAGTTTTAACCTGTGTTGTATTAAGAGAACACCTCTGATATTTGATCAAGTGTTCATCCCAAACTATTTCATTTGTAAACCAGTTTGGTCCCTTAAGTCTTAGTCTGTATACTAAGCAATTGTAACCTAATTCCTTTGTGGTCTGAGTCAGAAGCCTCTTGTCTTAGTGACTTGAGCATTGGGAAGTCTCTTGTCTTAGTGACTTGAGCATTGGAAGCCTCTTCCTTGGTGGTTGAGCATAGAAGTCTCTTTCTTTGTGATTGAGCAACTGGAAGTCTCTTCCTTTGTGGTTGAGCATTGTGTAATCTTCAGATTATAGTGTAATTCTCTTGTTGGACACAAGGGGACAGGACTACTTCTCACATTGAGAAGGAACCTGTATAATTTCTGTGTGCCTCTCTTCCCTTATCTCTTTTACTTGTTTAATCTGCTGCATACATTCTGATAACAGTTCAGAACATGGTTCTGAACTTGTGCTAAGTCTTTGAAAAAGAAAAGAACAAGTTTTTAGAGTCACACAATTCAACCCCCCCCTTCTTGTGTGTGTGTTTTTCTCACCTTCAGTTGGTATCAGAGCTCCGGTTCTGATATTAACACTTAACAGTGTGTCAGTAGGATCCTGAGAAAAACATGGCCTCAACTAGTGATTCACCTCCACCCTCTCCCAGAAATCCACCATCTCCCAGAAATCAAAGAAATGTCCAATATGACTATAATACTGAAGAAAAGAAGTCTAGGTCACACAATAAACCTCCTATGTTTACTGGTGACCCAGAAAAATTCTCTTGGTGGAAGAGCAAAATGTACAGTCATATTATTGGAGTTGATGATTCACTATGGGACATCATAGAAGATGGAATCACCATTCCAGTTGATGAAGAAGGTGTTGCTGTCAACATAAGATCTCTGAGTGATGCAGAAAGAAAGATCTATAGGAAGCATCATCATGTCAAAGGTATCATTGTGGACTCATTGCCTCACACTGAGTATCAGAAGCTGAGTGACAAGTCCACTGCAAAGGCCATATTCACATCCCTCTGCTCTAACTATGAAGGTAATCAGAAAGTTAGAGAAGCTAAGGCAAACATACTTGTTCAGCAATATGAACTGTTCAGAATGAAAGAGGATGAAAATATTGAGACTATGTTCTCAAAATTTCAGACTCTGGTTTCTGGACTTCAGATTCTGAAGAAGAGTTATACCACAGCAGACCATGTGAATAAAATCCTCAGAAGTCTGCCATCCAAATGGAGACCTAAAGTGACTGCCATTGAGGAAGCTAAGGATCTAAATACTTTAAGTATTGAAGATCTTATAAGCTCACTCAAAGTGCATGAACTGGGACTCAATGAGGATGAGCCTGTTAGAGAACCAAAAACATTGGCTCTGAAGTCTAAAAGAAAACCTGCTAAAGCTTTGAAAGCTATTGAATCTGAAGAAGAGTTTCCTGAGGGAAATTCTGATGAAGATTCAGATGCTGATGAGCTTGCAATGATTTCTAAAAGACTTCAGTATCTGATGAACAGAAAGAAAAAGTTCTCTAACAGAAGCAGCAACTTTAGAGGATCTAGTTCAAAGAGGGATATCCAGAAGGAAAGCTGCTACAACTGCAAAAAGCCTGGCCATTTCATTGCTGATTGTCCTGATCTTCAGAAGGAAAAATCAAAGGAAAAAGCAAAGAAGTCCAGCTCAAAGTCCAGCAGTTTCAGAAATAAGCTTAAGAAGAGCCTCATGGCTACATGGGATGATCTGGACAATGAGTCAGAATCTGATGAGGAAGAAGCAAACCTGGCCCTGATGGTAATTGCATCTTCTGATGCAGAATCATGTTCAAATTCTGATAAAGAAGATGAGGTATATTCTGAACTCTCTAGATCTGATTTAATTGAAACAGTTAATGATCTTATGAGTCATCTTAAAAGCAAGTTAAAAGAAATTAAGTCTTTGAAAAATCAAAACAACTTGCTATCTGAGGAAAACCTTAAACTTCAGAATCAAATTTTTGAATATGATGAGGAAGTTGAGGAACTCAGTAAAGAGGCTCATAAGAAATCTGAAGAGGTTCCTAATGAACAGGAAATAGCTCTTCAGGATTTCATGTTAACTGGATTCAATAGAACAAAAATTGCCTCCATGATGTATAATATGATCAGAAACAAAGGTGAAGGCATTGGCTATGATTTATTCAAACCTTCAAATGATTTGAACTCACCTTCATGTTCTGAAAATATTTTAAAAGGCAATGGTATATGCTTTGTGTCTGCTTCTGATAATTCCGAGAAGTTGAAAGTATCAGAATCTGAGACTAAGTCAGAAGTTCTGAACAACTCAGACTCTGAAGCTTCAGAACCTAAGGGTAAGATGAAGGCAGATGTTAAAACCCTGCCCAAATCCAAGCCAAAAGGTCCTAAGCCTAAGAGTAAGAGGAAATCAGACTCTAAACCTGAAAAGGTTCAGAATCTGAAGTGTTCAGAACCTGGAACTAGTAAGTCTCAGAATCTGAATAAATCTGATTCAAATTTTTCTAAGACTGAGTTTATTAAAACTTCAAAATCTGTTAAATCAGTCAACACAAAACATTTTCAATCTCAGAATGGTAAGAAAAGCAAGCCAAAGCATACTAATCAGTTTTCTGCTTCAAACTGTTTTAAGAAAGGCAAAACTGAAGCTTGCCTTGTGCCTGAAGTAAACAGAGTTAGAATTCTGAGGAGATCAGAACCAAAGTACTCAAAAGGTCAGACTCTGGACAAATCAGAACCAAAGACCTTCAAGTCTCAGGTTCTGAAGAAGTCTGAGTCCAAACCTTTGAGAACTCAGGTTCTGAAACACTCAGGTTCTGAAAGTCAGACTTATTCAAGATATAAGGATTCATATCCTAAGTATCAGAACAAGTCTGAATATCATAACTTCAGACACAAGTTCAAGAAGCCAAAACCTTTCAGGACTAACCCCAAAGGACCCATGAAAATCTGGGTACCTAAGTCTGAGATTATTTCAATTGCAGATATGCTTGTCATCCAAAGAAAAGGAAAGGTCCTGGTACCTGGACAGTGGATGCTCGCATCATATGACAGGGGACAAGTCTATGTTCCAAACCCTGACTCTCAAAGAGGGAGGAACTGTGGGGTTTGGAGGAAGTCAGAAAGGAAAGATCATTGGTACTGGTAAGATAGGTAATTCTTCCCTGTACATTGATAATGTTTGGCTGGTAGATGGACTTAGACATAACTTACTTAGCATAAGTCAATTATGTGATAGTAATTATGAAGTCCTGTTTAATAAGAACACTTGCACTGTAATCAACAATGAAAATAAATCTGTAGTGTTCAGAGGCTGTAGGAAAAACAATGTTTACAAAATAAACTTTTCTGATTTGGTTCAGCAGAAGGTAGTTTGCCTTCTGTCTGTGAGTGATGAGAAATGGGTCTGGCACAAAAGGCTGGGACATGCTAACTGGAGACTCATCTCCAAGCTTAGCAAGTTACAGCTGGTCAGAGGCTTACCCAGTATTGATTATCACTCAGATGCTTTGTGCTCAGCATGCCAAATAGGAAAATTTTCTAAAACTTCTTTTAAATCAAAGAACATTGTTTCCACCTCAAAACCTCTAGAACTCCTTCACATTGATTTGTTTGGTCCTGTTGGAACAGCTTCAATCAATGGGAAAAAGTATGGACTTGTTATTGTTGATGATTATAGTAGGTGGACTTGGGTTAAATTCCTCAGAACCAAAAATGAAACATATGATGTGTTTTTCAAATTCTGCAAACAAGTACAAACAGAAACTGATTTGAAAATTTTGAAAATCAGAAGTGATCATGGTGGTGAATTTGAAAATGAACCCTTTGAAAACTTTTGTGAAGACCATGGAATTCTCCATGAGTTCTCATCTCCTAGAACTCCACAACAAAATGGAGTTGTAGAGAGAAAGAACAGGTCTTTACAAGAGATGGCCAGAACCATGATCCATGAATCAAATATTGCTAAGTACTTTTGGGCAGAAGCTGTAAACACAGCATGTTATATTCAGAACAGGATTTATATCAGACCCATTCTGAATAAAACTTCATATGAATTATTTAAAGGAAGAAAACCAAGTATTTCTTATTTTCATCAGTTTGGTTGTACATGTTACATACTGAACAATAAGGTCTACCTAAAGAAATTTGATGCCAAGGCTCAAAAGGGTACCTTTTTAGGATACTCAGAGAGGTCTAAGGCATACAGAGTGTATAATTCTGAAACACATGTTGTTGAAGAAGCTATACACATTAGGTTTGATGATAAGAAGCCTGGTAGTGAAATACCAGAGCTGGTTGAGAGTTTTGCAGATGTCAGAATCTCAGAAGAGCCTTCAGAAGCTGAACCCAGTTCAGGTTCTGATGAAGGTTCAGAAGCTGAAAACAATGAAGACTCTGAGAAGCTCTCTGATAAAGACACTACTCCTGATGCTAATCAAGATCAGCATAGTTCTGAACAAATCCCTCATGGCCCTTCAGAAGCTAATCCACCCAGAACCTCATTCAAGTACAAGTCCTCACATCCTGAGGAGTTGATCATTGGAAACAAGAACAGTCCAAGGAAGACAAGATCTGCATTCACTCAGAATGAGTCCATGATTGGCCTGTTATCCATGATTGAACCCACAACTGCTGATGAAGCACTTACTGATGATGGTTGGATTGTAGCAATGCAAGAAGAGCTGAACCAATTTCAAAGGAATGATGTATGGGATCTTGTTGCAAAACCTGATCAGAAGAACATAATTGGAACAAAATGGGTGTTCAGGAACAAGCTCAATGAACAAGGAGAAGTGATCAGAAACAAGGCTAGATTAGTAGCTCAAGGGTACAACCAGCAAAAAGGAATTGACTACACTGAGACATTTGCTCCAGTTGCAAGACTGGAAGCAATCAGGTTACTTCTTTCTTATGCTATTAATCATGATATCATCTTGTATCAAATGGATGTTAAGAGTGCCTTCTTAAATGGTGTGATTTCTGAAGAAGTGTATGTCAAACAACCTCCTGGTTTTGAAGATGTTAAATATCCAAATCATGTTTTTAAACTGAAGAAGTCTTTGTATGGTCTGAAACAAGCTCTCAGAGCTTGGTATGAAAGGCTAAGCAACTTCTTAATTAAAAATGGTTTTGTAAGAGGTCAAGTTGACAATACACTCTTTAGAAAAACTGTTAAGAAAGAAATCTTAATTGTACAAATCTATGTTGATGATATCATATTTGGTTCTACTAATGCCTCCCTTTGCAAGGAATTTTCTAAGTTAGTGCAGGATGAATTTGAAATGAGCATGATGGGTGAGCTGAAATTCTTCTTGGGAATTCAAATCAACCAATGCAAAGAAGGTGTTTATGTTCATCAGTCCAAATACACCAAGGAGCTTCTGAAGAAGTTCCAGTTGGATGATTGCAAGCTGATGACAACACCAACGCATCCCACCTGCACCTTAAGCAAAGAGGACAATGGCACTAAAGTAGATCAAAAGCTGTACAGAGGTATGATAGGTTCTCTCCTATACTTAACTGCTTCTAGGCCAGATATCTTATTTAGTGTATGTCTGTGTGCTAGATTCCAATCAGATCCTAGAGAATCTCATATGACTGTTGTCAAGAGAATCTTCAGGTATCTGAAAGGTACAACTAATTTGGGACTTCTGTATAAGAAATCTCTAAATTATAAGCTAGTTGGATTCTGTGATGCTGACTATGCTGGGGACAGGAATGAAAGAAAATCCACCAGTGGAAACTGTCAGTTTCTTGGTGAGAATCTGATATCCTGGGCCAGCAAGAGACAAGCAACCATTGCTTTGTCAACAGCAGAAGCAGAATACATCTCAGCTGCAAGTTGTAGCACACAACTGCTCTGGATGAAACATCAGTTAGAGGATTATCAGATTCATGCAGATAATATTCCTATTTATTGTGATAATACTGCTGCTATATGTCTGTCTAAAAATCCAATTCTGCATTCTAGAGCCAAGCACATAGAAATAAAACATCATTTTATAAAAGATTATGTTCAGAAGGGTGTTTTAGATATTCAGTTCATTGATACTAATCATCAATGGGCTGACATACTCACAAAACCCCTAACAGAAGATAGATTCAATTTTATTAAAAAGAATCTGAACATGCATTTTATCTCTTGAAAATGTGCTTGAATCTGAATGAATTCCTTGATTCTGAGTTTATCATAAGCTAAGACTTATCAAACACTCATCTTCTGAGAGTTTGAATAAAGTTAAGCCTGAAAAACTTCAGAGTCTGAAGGATCAGAACCTGGATTTTCTGACTTCTGAACCTGATAAAAATCTAATGTTGGTCAGAATCTGATAAGTATAGTTATGGGCAATGATGATTAAAGCTTGAAAGTCTATACTCTAATCCTCCCAAAGTCATCAAGTAAAAATGTGATTTTCTGCTCTGATATTCAATGTTAAAATTGCTTAACAAACAATTTTCAAATTGGTATCAGTTTGTTTTCAAAATGTTTAGCACAGACACATTTTAAAAGCCCAAAGTGTTTCAGACAATGTTCAGTCTTTTGAAATGTTTTTATTTGGTATCAGATTCTGATATATTTCTATTAAGCAAGCTCAGAATTGCTCTGATACTGAACACTTCTTGAGAAGTTTTGCTCTGACACTGAACACAACTGGTTGTTTTGCGCTGATGCTGAACCAGTTTGTACTGAACAAGTAATGTCTGAACACAGAATGACCTGATCAGAAGCTCCAAACTTTTTCTGCTTCTGAACAGCATTCTAATTTTTCTGCAAGTCATATACTCATTGAAAATCAAGTAGGCTCTGATGATTATCCTTTCTACTTGGTTAGCCATATGATTGCACAAATATCTCACAATCTTGGTTAGTTCCCCCCCCCCCCCCCCCCCCATATTTTGACTTCTTTTGAACTCTTTTCAAACTTGGTGTCAGACCTGTTTTCAAACTATTTTAAAAAAAAAAAAAAGGGAGAACTGAACTGCTTTGATACATGCTTTCAAATTTTTTTTTACTCAAATCCTTTTCTACTCTGAAACAGATATTTTCAAACTCTCTTAACAAAGGGGGAGAAACTTTCTGTCTTAAGGAGAAAGTAAACTTTTTGTTGATGACAAAAGGGGGAGAAAGTAAAACAAGTATTAAAGCACCTGAGCTCAAATAAGTTAAAATTATCAGAAGCTAAGTTTAGCTAAGTTTATTAAGCTCTGATACAATTGTTAGGGTTAAGCTCTGATACAATTGTTAAGGTAGCTCTGATACTGATCAGATAAGCTAAGTTAAACTCTGATTCAATTCTGACTAAAATTAACTTATGAGAACTGCTCTTTAACTCTTAGCCTCTGAAGTGAATTTCTGGCTCTGATATATTCTGTGAGATATACATTACTCTTAATGAGTAAAAAGAATTTAAAATAACTTGGATAAGACTCAGGGAGCTTACAAAACTCATCCTGTGGATTATCAGACTTAGGGGGAGAGCTTACAAACCTCAGAACCTGAAGTCAACAAGTCATATTAAATTCTGAGTGTAAATTTCACCACATTGATTTAAGCTTAATTAACATGGATAAGAATCAAGGGGAGCTTACAAACCTAACCTTGAGGACTGTCAGACCTAGGGGGAGCTTACAAACTTCTCCTGAAGTCAGATTGTTAATTAAACTTAATAACAATTCTGAAATTTTCACATTTGTGTTTTTAACTGAACTTAATTAACTTGGATCAGACTCAGGGGGAGCTTACAAACCTCAGACCCTGCAGTTAACTTGTTAAATTAAGTTAACAACAATTTTCTGTTTTAATACTTATGTTTGTCATCATCAAAAAGGGGGAGATTGTTGGAACAAAATGTGTTTAACAAGTCTCTTACAAATAAGGGGGAGATTGTTGAAACATTTATGTGTAAACATATCTCTCGTTATGGTTTTGATGATAACAAGGTATTAAAGAGAAAATTGGTTATTTGCTAATGCTTTGTTCAAATGTTTCAGAACCACATGCTTAATAAGTATTGATTGATAATGGTTATGAAGAACAAGCTAAAGAGCAAGAAGGAAAGCCAAGAAGCATGGTTGCAAAGCTAAAAGGAAAACTGCTCAAGAAGAAGTGCTACTGAAGTGAAGCTTTTGAAGTGTTCCTGAAGTGGTGCTCCTGAAGTTCAGCTTCTGAAGTCTGGGTGCCTCTGATGAAGTCAACGCAACAGTCAACTCCTGAAGCCAGCTTCTGATCCGTACAACTGAAGTAGCTTCTGATCACTGTTCACTAAGAAGCTTCTGAAGCTGATGTGGCATGGATTTTGACCAGTACTGTGTGCATTTAATGCCTGGATGTGTCAGAACAACTCAATGGAACAGTTGTCTCCCTGACCCAAACATTCTCCAGTTTTTAAGGTGGGCCAATTCAAAAATGGCACCTGCCCTGTTCTGACAGATAAAGTGCAGCACACAATTGCAGTAACCTAGTCCAATTGCAACGGCTAAATTCCTGAATTCCAGCAAATCTTCAACAGCTCTATTTTCATCTATAAAAGGAAGAAGATTTGAAGAAGGAAAATGTCTAAGACTCTTGAAACGTATTGCTGAAACTTTGCTCTGTTTTCTATGTAAAAACTGTCAAGTTCAAAACTCTTAGAAATTCTTTAGTCCTTGTAACTTAGAATTTCTTAAGGTTAAGAGTTTTAACCTGTGTTGTATTAAGAGAACACCTCTGATATTTGATCAAGTGTTCATCCCAAACTATTTCATTTGTAAACCAGTTTGGTCCCTTAAGTCTTAGTCTGTATACTAAGCAATTGTAACCTAATTCCTTTGTGGTCTGAGTCAGAAGCCTCTTGTCTTAGTGACTTGAGCATTGGGAAGTCTCTTGTCTTAGTGACTTGAGCATTGGAAGCCTCTTCCTTGGTGGTTGAGCATAGAAGTCTCTTTCTTTGTGATTGAGCAACTGGAAGTCTCTTCCTTTGTGGTTGAGCATTGTGTAATCTTCAGATTATAGTGTAATTCTCTTGTTGGACACAAGGGGACAGGACTACTTCTCACATTGAGAAGGAACCTGTATAATTTCTGTGTGCCTCTCTTCCCTTATCTCTTTTACTTGTTTAATCTGCTGCATACATTCTGATAACAGTTCAGAACCTGGTTCTGAACTTGTGCTAAGTCTTTGAAAAAGAAAAGAACAAGTTTTTAGAGTCACACAATTCAACCCCCCCCCCTTCTTGTGTGTGTGTTTTTCTCACCTTCAGTCCTCTCTTCTATTGAATCTATTTTTAATTGCTTCTTCTTTTTAGGGGGGAGGCGAGGAAATTAGGAAGATATATTTGATCAATTGGGACATAATTTGTTTTAAAAAGGGGAATGAAGGGTTGGGGGTTAGGAGGTTAAGGGAATTCTGATAAGTGCCTAAAAGTAGTTATCTTTTGATATATTTTAAGGCACTTATGTTACTTGTTTTACAAGTTATCTTAGGATACGCTCATATTTGTGGTTAAAATGCAACATTTGTGATCCTAAGTCTTACCCCATGTAATTATGCAGGAAATTCATGCTTGGACCTGATTGGAGCAAAGAAAATGAAGTTTTGTTAAAGCCATCGCTACAAGCGCAAGTCTCATCGCTACAAGCGAGGATAGGCAGGGAATTTCATGACTTCATCGCTACAAGCGCCAGAAGCCTCGCTAGAAGCGAGCTTAGGCAGGGAAAATTGGAAGTTCATCGCTTCAAGCGATGGACTGGACGCTAAAAGCGAGCCTAGGCAGGGAATTTGAAGGTTCCATCGCTAGTAGCGACATATCTCGTCGCTACAGCGACCAAAGGGCGGTTTAATGCTAAGTGATGACGTGGAGCTCTCCCATTGGCCATGAAGACTTCCTCGCTACAGCGACAGGCTGGTCGCTTGTAGCGAGCGTGCAAAATCTCAGAAATATAAAAGCATTTTTAGCTCATTTTTTCATATTCAGTTGAATACTAGTTTTTACAATTTCCAGAGCTTGAAATATTCAATTTCTAAGAGAGAGAATAGGCATAAAAGGAGGAAAACTTCAAATAGCAAAAGGAATTCAAGTGAAGATTACACTAAGAAGCTTTGAGAAATCAAGCCTTAGCATATTCTCCATCTTCCTTTCTAGCTTTTGCATAGTTATCATGAGAATGATCAACTAATCTCCTTTGTTGGGATTAATAGGTAATCAATCACTCTTAGTTGTAAACCTTTGATATTTTAAATATATGATTCTAGAATTTTTATATACCATTGAATTTGTTCTTGTTTTTCACTCTTATATTTGATTTAAATGATGTTGAAAAATACTTTTGAATCTAGGTTTAGAATGATATTCTATCAAGATAAGAAATTCTAGAAATGGGATTTGGTTTTGATAATTACATTAAGTATTGGATCGTAAAGCTTTCGAATTGTTTAATAGATTGAGAAATCGTCGAGTAAACGATACGATCGATCTCACGACGTCATTTGGACACGAATGACGTTGTCGAGTAATACGTGATAATGTCGTATATAAGAAAAAGCTAGAATCCATATTTATGATCAATCGAATACAATCGATGTTTGATTGACGAACTTTAATCCTAACACCTTTTATGTCCTATTACTCTACGTTTTATTTATAATGCTTTTTTATGTCGAGTAGTGTTAGTAATGAAAAAAAGATTAAACCCTAACTTAAGAAGATAATCGACGTTGAACGGTTTATGATATCGCAATAATCCCTGTGGAACGATATAAAACTTATACTTACTTTTGTGCTTTACCAAAATGGCGCCGTTGCCGGGGATTAACGCTAAGATATTATAATCATTGCAGCGTTAATTATTATCTTAAGCAATTTTGCACACAAAATTCTTTTATGTATATAACTATTATTCCTTATCCATCTTGTTTGCTAATTCTTTTTGGTCAGATTGTTGAAACCGTATATGCGAGGTCAGATATCGGACGACCAACTGCTTTTTGATTCTGAAATAGAGAGGACAGCTCGAAGAAATAATAGCAAGAATCGGAAGAAGAGGCAGCAGGCAAAGAAAAAGCAACAAGAGGAAACTTCTGTTTCAAGTCCTTCATCTATTCCAATTCCAAGCCAAGAGATACCAATGGCTTCTACAGGAGAGATACCTGGAGGTTCAGGCGGAGGTGGGATGCCATGTCACAATAGCCCACGCCGTTTGGCCCAATTGGGAAAGACGCCACGGACCACAAAGCAAATTGAGATGAAGACCGGGATCCTTCAAATACTTTATGCTAATCCTTTCTCGGGGTTAGACCATGAGGATCCGTTCCAACATCTCACAAAATTTTATGAGATCGCCGGTACACTAGGTGAGATGGAGAACAATGAGAAGGCTATATTCATGAGGATGTTTCCTTATTCTTTGATTGGGAAGGCCAAGGAGTGGTATTTGGATCAGCCACCAACAGTGATGACAAATTGGAACACTCTTGAGGAGAAATTCCTTGAGAGATTCTTTCCTCAGAATCGTTTCATGGAGGCTAAGACAACTATTGTTGTATTCTCACAAGGTTCAAGTGAGACTTTATGTGAAGCATGGGAGCGTTTCAAGTCGATGCTTAGAAGATGCCCTAACCATGGATTCGATGATTTAACACAAATTCATCTTTTCCGGAATGGGATGCAACAACAGTCCAAGCTATTACTTGATGCTGCTGCTGGTGGATCTTTAATGGCCAAGAGTGCCGAAGATGCTGTTGCTATCATAGAAAGAATGGCATTAAATGATCACCAGGCTCACCATAACAGAAGCCAAGGCCAAAGGAAAGCGGGAATCTTGGACTTGGGGACAAATAATGCAATCCTTGCTCAAAACAAATTGCTAACACAACAAGTGGAGGAATTGACTAGAAAGATGGCCAACCTTCCACAACAAATGAAGGATATTCAAAACGAACAAAGGAGACACCATCAAGTCGCATCATGCGAACTTTGTTCGGGCGATCACCCCACCGGATTTTGTCCGCCACCCACCGAAGAGGTAAGTTATGTTGGAAATCAACAAAGACCACAACAGTTTCAAAACCAATACCAAGGTCATACTAACAACTTCCCAAGAGGGAACAATCCAAACTATGGCCAAGGTTGGAGGCAAGAAGCTGGACAACAAAATCGACAAACTTACCAAAACTACAATCAATACCAACCTCCGCAACAAAACCGACAACAAAACACCGACGAAACTCTTAACCAATTCATGCAAATGTCAATGGCTAACCAAAAGAATACCGATGCCTCCATCAAAAACCTGGAAACACAAGTGGGCCAGTTGGCACAACAGCTTGCTCAAGCAACCCAGCAAGGCGGAACCTTTACCGCCAACACACAAACCAACCCCAAGGATCATGCATCATCATCAAAATGACAATTAAGTCATTTTGATGAAGAAGTCCTTGCATCAAGAGACAATGATAATTGCAAGGCGATTGCTACTCGGAGTGGGAAGGTAATTGGAAGAGGTATAGGGGACAACCTTGAGGTTGAGAGAAGAGTTGTTGAGAATGAGGAGGAAGATCATGATGAAGGAAATGAGGAGGAAACAGGAGGAGTAAATAAAGAGGATGAAGTCGAAAAAAATAAGGAAGTAGTTGAAAATGAAAACATAGTGTGGAAAGATGTGGTGAAGGAGAAGGGCAAGAATCAAGAAGTTGTGAAGAATGCGCCAACACCACATCTACCGTATCCAACTACTCCAGCCAGAAAGGAGAAAGAGAGGCAGTTTGCTAGGTTCCTGGATATATTCAAACGTTTACAAATCAACATTCCATTCTCGGAAGCCTTAGAGCAAATGCCAACTTATGCCAAGTTCATGAAAGAGATTCTTTCCAAGAAGAGGAGGTATAATGAAGAAGAAACAATTCAGCTAGATGTTAATTGTAGTGCAATCATCCAGAGAATATTGCCAAGGAAGGAGAGAGATCCGGGTAAAGTTACACTACCGGTATCTATTGGCAATGTTAATGTTGGCAAGGCACTCATTGATTTAGGTTCAAGTATCAATCTAATCCCACTATCCGTTGTCAAAAGGATTGGTGATTTGGTTGTGAAGAGAACTAACTTGACCTTGCAATTGGCCGACAAATCCTTCACACGTCCGTTGGGAATAGCTGAAGACGTGTTGGTGAAAGTCGACAAGTTCTTATTTCCCATCGACTTTGTAGTGATGGACATACCTGAAGATGATGATGTGCCGCTAATTCTTGGAAGAACGTTCATGCAAACGGCAAGGATGATGATTGATCTTGACGGAGACCTAATGAAAGTCCGTGTGGACGATGAAGAAGTCAATTTCAACATCAATGAAGCGATGAAGTATCCTAGTGATGAAGGTGCCTGTTTTAAGATGGATGCAACAGAAGAATTGATTGTTGATACGAGGGACCAGCTGCATCACTTGACACATCTTGAAAGAGTTTTGACAAATGCACTTAGTATCATAGGAGAAGAAGATGAGAAGGAGATAGAAGAGTGTTTGAAGGAGCTGGATTCGTTGAAGGAAATTCCTCCTCACAAAGCTAAAATTGAGGAATTAACGAATGAAGCTAAAGTTGAAGAAGTGAAGCCGGAGATGAAGATTTTACCCTCACATTTGAAGTATGTATTTCTTGATCAAGAGGGTAACAAACCGGTCATTATTAGTAGCTCCTTGTCAAACAATGAAGAAACAAAATTGGTTGAAGTTTTGAAGTCCAACAAGGAAGCAATAGGCTGGACACTATCCGACTTGAAAGGGATAAGTCCATCCTATTGTATGCATAAGATCATGATGGAGGAAGATTATAAGCCGGTAGCACAACCTCAAAGAAGGCTAAACCCAAACATGAAGGAAGTAGTCCGGAAGGAAGTGGTTAAACTACTTGAAGCCGGCATGATATATCCAATCTCGGATAGCACTTGGGTTAGTCCGGTTCAAGTTGTCCCTAAGAAGGGAGGTATGACGGTAATTACAAATGAGAAGAATGAGCTCATACCAACAAGAACCGTCACCGGTTGGAGGATGTGTATAGATTACCGGAGGCGTAACAAAGCAACAAGGAAGGATCATTTTCCTCTACCATTCATGGATAAAATGCTAGAGAGACTGTCAGGACAAGCTTTTTATTGTTTCCTTGACGGATATTCGGGTTACAATCAGATTTCGGTGAATCCAGACGATCACGAGAAGACAGCCTTTACTTGTCCTTTTGGAGTTTTTGCATATCGACGCATGCCGTTCGGATTATGTAACGCTCCAGCAACATTTCAACGATGCATGCAAGCCATCTTTGCAGACTTGATAGAGAAGAGCATTGAAGTGTTTATGGACGACTTCTCAGTATTCGGGTCATCATTTGATTTATGCTTGAAGAATCTGGACACGGTACTGAAACGGTGCAAGGAAACCAACTTGGTGCTCAATTGGGAGAAGTGTCATTTCATGGTAACCGAGGGTATAGTCCTTGGTCACAAGATTTCCTCCAAGGGTATTGAAGTTGATAAAGCTAAGATTGATGTAATAGGCAAGCTTCCACCACCAGTCAATGTCAAAGGCATCCGAAGTTTCCTAGGCCATGCCGGGTTTTATCGGAGGTTCATCAAAGACTTCTCAAAGATTGCAAAGCCATTGAGCAATTTGCTCAACAAAGATAAGTCTTTTGATTTTGACAATGATTGTTTTACTGCTTTTGAAAGTTTAAAGGATAGTTTGACATCCGCACCCATAATCACCGCACCAAATTGGAACTATGATTTTGAACTAATGTGCGATGCAAGTGATTATGCGGTAGGAGCGGTGTTAGGTCAACGAAAAAACAAAATTTTTCATGATATTCACTATGCAAGTAAAGTTTTAAATGATGCACAAATCAATTATGCTACCACTGAAAAAGAATTACTTGCTATTGTGTTCGCATTAGAAAAATTTCGTTCGTATCTCATAGGTTCAAAGATTGTTATCTGGACTGACCATGCAGCCATCAAGTACTTAATCACCAAACCCGACTCCAAGCCGAGACTCATCCGTTGGATGTTGCTACTCCAAGAGTTTGATTTGGAGATTAAGGACAAAAAGGGGACTGAGAACCTTGTGGCTGATCATCTGTCAAGATTGGTGAATGATGAGGTAACAAAGAACGAGAGGGATATTCTTGAAGAGTTTCCGGATGAGAAGTTGCTTATGGTGCAAGAAAGACCATGGTTTGCTGACATGGCCAATTACAAAGCAACGGGGTTCATACCGGAGGATTATACATGGCAAATGAAGAAGAAGTTGATGAGAGACTCAACTCAATTTATATGGGATGACCCATACCTCTTCAAGATTGGAGCAGACCACCTGTTAAGGAGATGTGTTGCAAGAGAAGAAGCCAAAGACATCATGTGGCATTGTCACAATTCGCCATATGGTGGGCATTACAGCGGTGAAAGAACTGGTGCAAAGGTTCTTCAAGCAGGCTTCTATTGGCCCACTTTGTTCAAAGACGCATACGAGCATGTGAAGGAATGCGAGAGTTGCCAGAAAACTGGAGGTATTTCAAAAAGGAATGAGATGCCTCTGCAAAGCATCCTTGAAGTCGAAGTCTTTGACTATTGGGGTATTGACTTTGTGGGGCCGTTTCCGTCCCCCATGTCCAATGAATATATTTTGGTGGCCGTAGATTATGTGTCAAAGTGGGTAGAAGCAATTGCATCCCCAAAAGCCGATAGTAAGACGGTGGTCAAGTTTCTGAAAGGGAACATCTTTTCCCGATTTGGAACTCCAAGAGTGCTAATAAGTGATGGAGGTTCACACTTCTGCAATCAACAATTGGCAAAAGTACTTGAGCACTACGGAGTCAAACACAAGGTAGCTTCACCATACCATCCACAGACCAACGGTCAAGCCGAGGTATCCAACCGTGAAATCAAAAGGATACTTGAGAAGACCGTGTCATCATCAAGGAAGCTCCTACGGGTTTCACACCATTCCAGTTGGTGTATGGGAAAGCATGCCACTTGCCAGTTGAGTTGGAGCATAAAGCGTTTTGGGCGCTAAAGTTTTTGAACTTTGATCAAGAGCAAGCGGGGGAGAAGAGAAAGCTTCAGATGAATGAACTCGAAGAAATGCGTGACCAAGCTTATCAGTCAAGCAAGCTCTATAAGGAAAAGGTCAAACGGTATCATGACAAGAAGATCATGAAGAGGGAATTCAGGCCCGGTCAAATGGTGTTGCTGTTCAATGCAAGGCTAAGGCTATTTCCGGGTAAATTGAAGTCTAAATGGTCCGGTCCGTTCATGATCAAAGAGGTCAAACCTTATGGAGCTGTGGAGCTAGAAGATCCTATCACTAAATCAACATGGACAGTGAATGGACAAAGGCTGAAGCCGTATTTTGGCGGTGAAGTTGTTCGGCACACGACGACGATTTCACTCATCAATTCGTAAGCAAAAGCGAATCAGGCGTCGATCTAATGACGTTAAACAAGAGCTTGTTGGGAGGCACCCCAATTTTGTAATTATGTTGCATTTTAAGTTTTATTTTAGTTCTGTACAGCCATTCATGCATGTAGGGATAGTGGAAAAAATTGAAAATTTCATTTTTCTGTTTTCTGTCATGGTCGCTAAAGCGACCATCCCATCGCTGTAGCGATGAGCTTTTCACTTTCCGTCGCTGTAGCGACGTACGGTCGTTGTAGCGATGACTTTCTGACTTGCCGCTGTAGCGCCATGTTACCGCTTGTAGCGATGGGCTTATCATCTTGTCGCTGTAGCGACGAGTCGCGCGCTTGTAGCGACAGAAGGAATAACGGCCATTTCAATTTCCAATGCCACTATATCCCTTCACCTTCCTCCCAACCACCCATTTATTGCTTTATACGTTTTTCAACCCCATTTTCGCACCTTAGTACATCAGTAACCATTCCATTCCAGCTTGCTTTCCTTTCTGCAATTTCTTTCTGCATTCTCTGTTAAGCTTGCAATTTCTCTCAATTTCTGTTCAATCTTGCAAATCTCTCACAATCAGGTATGTTTTTTGTAACTCTCTGTCAATGTTTGTTAAGCTTTACACTTGTATGATTGTGCCAGCATGCTTTTTGAACTTAGGGTTTTGGGTTTTCAATTTTTTTTTAATCTTAGGGTTTCACTCTTTTGATTACCCATGTTAATCTGTAGTTCAAGCTATTAAAAATGAACTAGAATCAGTTAACAAACTGTCCTATCATCATCTTTTGCAAGAATCTCGTATTTTGAAAAACCTTTTTGTAAAAATTCAAAATAAATTTAGGTTTTTGATGATTAGGAAGTTTTAGTGATTTTGATTCATTTGTTTTAGCTTTAGGATTGATTTCGCATGCCACAAGTAGTTTAGATATTAGAAAAATCACAATTTTGAAAAAGGGTTGATCCTCGCTAGATAGCGCTTGTAGCGCAGGGAACCAGCAAATTCTGGGCTCGCTCGCTACAAGCGACCATCCTGTCGCTGTAGCGACGAAGCCCAGACTCAGTTTTCTTTTTCTTTTTATCTATT
This sequence comes from Medicago ruthenica, assembly GCA_018208015.1. NCBI lineage: Eukaryota > Viridiplantae > Streptophyta > Magnoliopsida > Fabales > Fabaceae > Medicago > Medicago ruthenica. The sequence continues at coordinate 27,783,826 of CM031378.1, read as the reverse complement.
GCTGACTTGAATCCTACCTGTTTTTGTCTGTTTAATCTTATTGTGTAGGCATGGCACCTAAATCATCATCAAAGAGACAACGTAATGTTGAGGGATCTTCATCTAGACCTAAACCAAACCCTCAACCACACGATTCAAACCGATTTCTGAGCCTACGTAACCAGGAGCGTTACGCAGAGCTCAAAACCAGAAGGATATGGTCAGAGAAACAGTTCAAAATAGCTGAGGAAGGAAACTATGGAGGAATTGCACATATGCTGAATGAGAGGAAATGGGGAGTCTTATGCAATCCTCCAAGGAAGATCAATTATGATATCGTGCGAGAGTTCTATGCAAACTCAATTCCAGCTGACCCCTCAGATGATTTCACCTGGACGACATTTGTCCGAGGGCGTACCATAATGTTTGATAGGAATGCAATCAGTGACTACTTAGGTAATCCTTTGGACCTGACATTTCCAGATGACCTAATAGACTACAAGAGGTTGTGCGCCTTTCATGAACATCAAGCAGCGGGAAACTGGGATCACGAGTTAATTGCACGGGAGATCTTCCAAGAGGGGAGGAACTACGACGTGAGCAAGGCTTCGGGTAAGCCTTTTAGAGCTTTTAGGGACCACATGACTACTCCCGCTCAGGTTATACTTACCCTTATCCTCTATAACATTAGGCCTAAGTCTCACACCTCATCTACTACCCTGGATGTCACACCCTTGCTTCACTATATCCTCAGCAACCGTCAGGTTGACGTTGCAAGGATTATAGCTAATGAGATGAGGGTTGTGGCAGAAAGTGGTATCCTGTCGCCGGGTAAACCTAAGTGCCCATTGACTTTCCCTGGTCTGATTATGGGATTATGTAGAAAAGCCAGGATTCACTTACCCAGCCAAGTTGATGAGGAGATTAAAAACCCTATTGATGATAGATACATCAATAGGTACTGCTCTACCCCCTCTCCTACTGCTCCACCTTCTTCTACTGCTGGACCTTCCACATCGGCTGGACCATCTACGGTACCACCCACTGCACCACAGGACCCTAGCCAACCTCACGCCCCAACCTATCCACCATTGGACTTTTCTAGTTGGGACCCCTATCATATGACTGCTTATTCACATATCATGGCTCAGAATGAGTCAAACCACCGAGCTCTGACGACGATTCAGAGTCATATGCACGAGGCCGGCTACAGTACTTGGACTCCAGCTTATTTCCAGGAGCATATTGCTTGGCCTGGGGACAGGCAATTCTATTCTGGAGGGGCAGGTGCAGATGCTGGAGGTGAAGATGCTGCTGATGATGATGATGACCATGGCGATGACTCCTCAGAGGCCACTCGGAGCATTGACCACGAGGCTGCAAACTTGATGGATTCAGACATGGATTCAGATTGAGACCATTTTGCAAGCTGCAGAATTTTTGTTCTACATTTCTTTCGTTTTATTTATTATGCTTTGTACTTTTTAACTTTGTTCATGCTATGTACTTTGTTTATGTTTATGTTTATGTACCATGGATAATTTACTTTGATTATTATGTTAATTTATTTTGGTTATTATATGTTTAAGTATATTATGCTTTATTTAAATTTTGTTATTTATTTTTGAATTTTTTTTGAATTTTACCCAACATTGGAAAGAAAGATGACAAAGATTCAAAAGCTAAGTGCTTGTTTGAAAGCAAAGCATTGAGCTTAGAATCAGTTGAGTGATAATGATAGAATAAGTGATAAAAGCGCGCAGCTAAGGTACTCGTTTTCTTGTTTTTCTAGGTATATTCTTGAGTGTGAATAAGTTCTTTACACACAAATTTAATTTATTCAGTTTTACGCAAGCACATGTTTAGTTTTGAACCAATTAGAACTAGCCGAAATGTGAGGAATCTTCAACCTTTGTATATATATGCAGGAGACCAGCATTTCATGTTTAACTCAGTTATTTTATGTTAAATCTATTGTTGTTTTAAATTGTATAAAAGCATTGAAATGATCAAGGCAATTTTTTGAATATGAGTGAAACACTTGACCAAATAAACCTACCCTATGAGAAGTGAGTATCTGTTAACCCCTCTGAGCCTATTGAATCAGAATTGTTAGCCATGAACTGTCAACTTTCATAAGCTCAATTGCTTATTGAAATTGCCGGAGTTTGTAAAAAAAATTCAGTTCATAGTTAACTCTTTATTGAATTCTGATATTTGCTTTCTTTTGAACCCTTATCCATCGTGTTTATTGACCTTTGCCAAAATGATAAAGGAACATTCGATTAGGGTGTCATTGAACCAAGTTGGGGAGAAAGGGAGGTTGTGTTTATGTCAAGTAGTGGTGAATGATGATAATTGATCTTGACAACAAGAAAAAGAGAAAGAAAAAGAAAAAGAAAAGAAAAATGAAAGAAAAGCAAACCAAGAAAAAGAAAAGAGAAAAATGAAAAGGTTTGCAATAAATCAAAGAAAAAGTTGTCAAGATCAATCAAGAAAAGAAAAATTTGTAGTTCACCAAGAGTTGTATTGGAATAAGGAGGAAGTTTGTAAATAGATTGAATGTTCCTCTTGCTTGGCCATTTGAATTCAATATCCCACATATGACAATTCTTTTGTAACCTAGCCCAATTACAACCCTTAAAGACCTTTTGATCAATGCCTTTTATGCTTTTAGAAATGATAATTAGATTGACACATAATTTGATTGGAATGTTATCATGTTTGCTGGATGAGTGTTCATACCCTCACAATAGATTTTAATGTGTTCATATACTTTATATAGAAGTGTGTTAGGTTTGGTTCAATTTTAAACATGTTGCTTGTTAAGAATTTTGTGATTTGATGCTTTGTGTTTAGAACTAGTTCACAATCATAGTATGTATCTCGTTTAATGAGAAACTTAACACTAGCTTGCGCAGTCACGTTTGAATCACTCATCTGATACTTGTTTCTTCAAACTTTTGATTATTTTTGATTCTTTTGCTAATTTCTCAATACTTTGGTTAAAAGCTGTGAAAATTTCCTTTTGATTCTTTGGTTTGAGGACAAACCAAAATGTAAGTTGGGGAGAGTTTGATAAGTGCCTAAAAGTAGTTATCTTTTGATATATTTTAAGGCACTTATGTTACTTGTTTTACAAGTTACCTTAGGATAAGCTCATATTTGTGGTTAAAATGCAACATTTGTGATCCTAAGTCTTACCCCATGTAATTATGCAGGAAATTCATGCTTGGACCTGATTGGAGCAAAGAAAATGAAGTTTTGTTAAAGCCATCGCTACAAGCGCAAGTCTCATCGCTACAAGCGAGGATAGGCAGGGAATTTCATGACTTCATCGCTACAAGCGCCAGAAGCCTCGCTAGAAGCGAACTTAGGCAGGGAAAATTGGAAGTTCATCGCTTCAAGCGATGGACTGGACGCTAGAAGCGAGCCTAGGCAGGGAATTTGAAGGTTCCATCGCTAGTAGCGACAGATCTCATCGCTACAGCGACCAAAGGGCGGTTTAATGCTAAGTGATGACGTGGAGCTCTCCCATTGGCCATGAAGACTTCCTCGCTACAGCGACAGGCTGGTCGCTTGTAGCGAGCGTGCAAAATCTAAGAAATATAAAAGCATTTTAAGCTCATTTTTTCATATATTCAGTTGAATACTAGTTTTTACAATTTCCAGAGCTTGAAATATTCAATTTCTAAGAGAGAGAATAGGCATAAAAGGAGGCAAACTTCAAATAGCAAAAGGAATTCAAGTGAAGATTACACTAAGAAGCTTTGAGAAATCAAGCCTTAGCATATTCTCCATCTTCCTTTCTAGCTTTTGCATAGTTATCATGAGAATGATCAACTAATCTCCTTTGTTGGGATTAATAGGTAATCAATCACTCTTAGTTGTAAACCTTTGATATTTTAAATATATGATTCTAGAATTTTTATATACCATTGAATTTGTTCTTGTTTTTCACTCTTATATTTGATTTAAATGATGTTGAAAAATACTTTTGAATCTAGGTTTAGAATGATATTCTATCAAGATAAGAAATTCTAGAAATGGGATTTGGTTTTGATAATTACATTAAGTATTGGATCGTAAAGCTTTCGAATCGTTTAATAGATTGAGAAATCGTCGAGTAAACGATACGATCGATCTCACGACGTCATTTGGACACGAATGACGTTGTCGAGTAATACGTGATAATGTCGTATATAAGAAAAAGCTAGAATCCATATTTATGATCAATCGAATACAATTGACGTTTGATTGACGAACTTTAATCCTAACACCTTTTATGTCCTATTACTCTACGTTTTATTTATAATGCTTTTTATGTCGAGTAGTGTTAGTAATGAAAAAAAGATTAAACCCTAACTTAAGAAGATAATCGACGTTGAACGGTTTATGATATCGCAATAATCCCTGTGGAACGATATAAAACTTATACTTACTTTTGTGCTTTACCAAATTCAACTTGGCATTACTTGGTAAATGGTGTTGGATGTTAAAGGTAGAGCCTATGAGCTTGTAGTATAGAGTTTTAGCTGCGAGATACGATGAGGTTGGAGGAAGTATTGCTGATGGAGACAGAGGTGGTTCAGTTTGGTGGAAGAATCTTAATTGCATTAAAGGTGGGGTTGGAGTGGGGTTTGATGATAACCTTATGTGTGAGGTGGGAGTTGGTTTTGAAACTAGATTTTGGTGGGATCCGTGGTTGGATGGGTGACCTTGAAGAGTAGATTTATTCGCTTGTTTGATCTTGCTGATAATAAAATGGAAGCGGTGACTGATATGAACTCTTTAGGTTGGGAGGTGGAAGGGGAGGCTTGGAAGTAGAGGCAGAGATTATTCACATGGGAGGAAGAGCAGTTGAGAGATTGTTGTGAGTCTTTACGTAATATTGTCTTGGAGGTTAATGTTTATGACAGGTGACTTTGGCAACTTCATGCAACGAAAAAAATACAATGTTTCAAGTGCTTATAACTATTTGCTTCCAACTGATCTTAACTCTCCAGATGCTTGCTATAATATTGTTTGGAACATGGAGGTTCCCCTTAAGATCAGTCTCTTTTCTTGGCGTCTACCTTGCAAACATATTCCTATAACAAACATTTTAATTAGAAGGCGAGTTCTCAGCCTTATGTGCATCTTTGTGTGGGCGGTTGTGGCAAACCTTAGGATATTGATCACCTCTTTTTATCTTGCAATTTCTTCAAAAAAATCTGGTATGATATTTTTAGATGGCTTGGTCTTATCATGGTTCATCCTGCTCGTGTTCCAGATCATTTGTCTCAATTTGGAAATTTAGGAGGTTATTCACGAAATATTCGCACATCTCTTCATCTACTTTGGCTTTCATGTGCGTGGGTCATTTGGCGCGAAAGAAATGCTTGTGTCTTTCAGCCAAAGGAGGATTCTTTACAAATCTCATCGATAAAATTAATTTGCGATGGTTCTGGTGGTTGAAAGAGAATCGCACCAATTTTGCTTTCGATTATCATATGTGGTGGCTTAACCCACACTCTTGTTTCGAAGTCTTTTTGTAACGATTTTTGTTTTTTCACTTTTTTGGGTCGTCGGCTTGACCTTGGTCATTTGATGTAGCTATACTCTTTTTCCTGGTTCTTTTGACACTTCTTCTGCTGGAACTCCAGGTGTCTGATTAATATATTCCATTCTAACTTTTTAAAAAAAGTTTTTTTTTTTTTTGACAAAAGGTACGAAGTTTTTATCATCATTTAGTATTGTTGACAAATCTCTGTCGAAAAATTTGTGAATCACAAGGGGAGATCTCCCCTCCCAACTAATTTTTCTTCATAAATCAGTAAACAAGTTCCTCGATGGAAATACAACTTAATCGACGAATTGGAGCAAATGACGGGATGAATAACAAAAGATGCTCAAATTTGTTCCCCAATAACCGAACGTATGGTAATTTTTAATGGGAATACAGATTCACTGAATTTGAATCTTGGTCCTAGAGATACTTATGACAATGAGGCTATTCTTCAACAGGTCCTAAATCGCGAATTTTTTCTACTAAATTATTAGAGTCATGAATTGAACCATAAACACTTAATTAAAAGGGTAAAATATCTCTTACCAGTTGAACTAATTCATTCTTAATAATACTCGGATGTTTTAATTGTTATGCAGATTCCGGATGAAAATTAATTACGCCATATCAAGATCTATAAAAGTTACTCCATATATTAAAATAGAACATAGATGTGGTTTGTGCATGCGACGTCAGGTCATACGTTTCAGAAGTGTTTTCGGAACGGATACGAAATAGAATCTGCTAACCGAGTGTTCAATCAATGACATATTTAATAATGATTTAGTCATTGAGGTTGCCGATCTGAAGAGATGAGTATTTTGATCATTTTGATTTTATCATTTTTCTTAGGAAGTCAAATTAAACTATCTCATCAAAATTGACATCGAGAAAAATCAAACTATATTATTTATAGGTATATTGTTGTTGTATGTTATTAACTTTAATGTACTATATCAATTTGCATGAATGAGCTATTGTATAATATTAACTTGAGTGTTGTGAGTTTGTTCAGATATTCATCATTTACGCTTTTAATAATGTTGAATATGTGGTTGTATTTGATATACTATATCAATTTGAATGAATATCATTTTGTTTTTGTTAAAAAAAAATATAGCTAATATATTCAGTTTTTTTAATGTATGTAAAATTTTTTAGAAGATTTTTATTTGGATAATTGGTGTTTGAAACAAATCCATGAATATTGTATGATGGTAAAAAGACCCAGCAGCCAAAGCTCAAACTATTCAGAGGAATATATCTCAGCCAACCAGGTGCATCCCATCCTATTTGGTGTTTTTTTTTTTCCCTTCTTCTGAATCTTTGAATTCATTCATTGTTATTGTGTGGCAACTAAAAGACAAATACTCAAGTCAAATCAAATGGCGTAGCCAATTACGACCAAATTTAATACTCCAATTGATAGATATAGCACTATTTTTCGTTTTATGGAGACGGAAAATCTATTGACCAATTGACCTTTATCATACATAACGGCTAATAATAAGGAGCCCTCTTTAAAAAAGAGTATTGTTTTTTGAAGGCAATGTTATAAGAAATTTTTTTAATAGATAAAATGACAATAATCATCGAAAACTTTTACATATAAGTGGATGATTTGTGATTTGACCTTCGGTCACAGAGTTTAACATAACAATTTTGACATACTTGTCGGTTGAGCAAGAATGCATAACCAGACTTTGTGAGTGAAAATAGACAAAAAAAAATTGTTGAGAAATATTACTTATCATAATGAGCTAGAAAGCTCTAGTATGAAAGAGAATTCATACCAAAAATAAATAAAATATAAAATGAAATATTATTTCTCTACTGTATTTATAAATTTAACATAATAGTTTATGTTTTGTAAAAAAACATAATAGTTTAAGTATAATTAAATAAAATTGGTTTTAATATAACATTTTTTAAGAATTAAAGAAATTATTAAAATTCTATAAAGATTAAACTTAGAAGGTTTTTATTTTGTGGAACCAAAAACATATTTTTAGCCCTTTAAATTTAATGATAATTAAATAAATTTAGTTTTAGCAAATCTATCACTCCGACAATTGTCAATTTCAAGTGAAAAGCATGCTACCCAAACAAAAAATTGACGTCTAACAAAGTCGAGTATAGGACAATAGTGTAAAAAAGTTAGAAAGAAACTTAAGAGGCTAATATAAAATATCAAAAGGACAGCAATAGAAAGAGACTAGTTAACGAGTGTTAATTGATTAAAAAATTGATTAAAGAATATTTTATCTTAAAAATATAAATTGTTATTTCTATCAATGTAATAATTACATTACTTTTGATACAAATTTACTACTTTTAACATTTTAACAAATACTTGTAGATATTTGTTAACATTTTCCATAAAAATACCATAAAAAAAGGAAAACATAGAACTAACAGAAAAAAAAAATCAGGCGACTCATATATTCGACAGCCAGTTTTTGCAACTGCAGTCAAAAGTGATTGTTGACAATCCATTTTCCCACAATGATGGTAAGATATTAATTATTTAAAAATGTTTGATGTTAGTACCACTTTTTTTAGAAGAAGGTTAACAAATATTCTAAAAATACTCTTTTCGATCTTTTTTATAAGATATATTTGAACAATTTTTTGGTCTTTTTATAAGAAACAATCTTCAAATTTCAGCTCTATTAAAAATCCAATTTCACTAATACACTTATTAAATAAAATTTATGATAACAACAAATGCCCACTTCTTTGTCAAAAAAAAAAAAAAACATGCCCACTTCCAATGCAAGTGCCTTAGATGCATGTATTGCCCGTGCATGATAATTGGTTAAGGAGACTCACCATCAACGATTATCTGAGTAGTATTAATGATAGGATTAATCCTTTCCACCATTATATATGAAAGGGTAGTTTTGGGAAAAAGGTAAATGTTTAGGATCATTAATACAAAAATTAGATTTCTTTGGTTCATGTGATTTTTTGCATTTGTCTCTTATAAAAAGAATTGGAGGGAGTATTATTTAAAAGATTTATAATAATAAAATTTAGGGTCTTGCTATCTTGTGTTCTAAGGAATCTAAAATTAAAAGTTTTTTTTTTTGTAGAAAACAACAAAACTTTTAAGACAATTATATCTATTTTAAATTTTTTAGCATGTGTCTTTGGGACACATGTTAGCATTTGCTAAAATTTATCTTAAAAATACAAGTTAAAGATTTGTCAAAGTAATAATTATCACTTTAATGCAAAAATTACTTGTTTCAATTCTTCAAACAATATTTGTAGGACAATTGTAACATTTTTTTTGTCAAGTAGTCTAGTGGCTAGAAATTCACCTTTTTAAGGTTAATAAGTAGGGTGTCTGGAGTTCAAAATTATGCATTTGCATATATTATGCAATGCTCCTACCAATTGAGTTAAGTTCACAACGACAACATTTTCTTTATTTTTATTGTAAACTAATACTCCCTCCATCGCTTTTTATATATCCATTAGAAAAAGTTGTCTTTAATTATAAATGAACGAAGCAGGAAATCGAGCACAAGCACTAAACCGCTATGTTGGACTGTAAACACGTGATTTACAATGCAAACGTTACCATATATAACATAACATTTAACTAAAAATGTGTATATATACCTATTAAAAATAAAAAAATTTAGACTTTGGAGAGGCCATGCCCCTCCCTTGTCCCCACCTAGCTCCGCCTCTCATAATAAAAGACATCTAAAACTATTATTTCAATAACTTTTTTTAATACTTGTGATTTTTATTACAATGTTTTGTAAAAAAATTTTAAAGGAGTACAATATGATATTAATAAATTACTTCCTTCGGTCCTAAATATAAGAGAAGATTGTTTTTCAGATTTATTGAATAAATAATGTATTTAACTTATATTATAATCCAAATACATTAATAATATAATGAACATAAAAAAAAAAAAAATCCTTCTCCTATTAAGACAGGAGGGAGTATTAAAAAACAACAACGAGCATAGGTAGCAATAAATAAAAATATAAAAAGCCTCGTAAATCTTAGTGCATGTTCGTATAATATTCCTGGTCCACCAGTGACCAGTGTTCACTTGCAAACGCTCCATATCAAACCGCCACCACCATTACCATTATTACGAGTAGATTTCTACAGTTGAGTCAAAAAATAAAGTTGTATTCAAATTGTCCTTGTGCACTATAAAACCACACTCATCCCTCACAATATCCTCAACCACAAACATCATATCCTAACAAAAACACACACAGAGAAACACATTAGCAATATCAATGGAAGGTTCAGTACAAATTAATGTACCTGAATCTCATTCCAATATTGAGCAAGAAAAGAAACCAATTTTATCATGGGATGAAATTATAGAAAAAAGTTTATCAAATTTTGGGTGGATGGATTTCTTACAAGCTGTTCTTGTTGCAGTAGCAATGTTCTTTGATGCACAACAATCATTCATAAGCATTTACACTGATAACTACCCAAAATGGCACTGCACAAATACAAACACAAATTCAACATGCACTTCATCCTCTGATATTTGTAAACTTCCAAGATCTTCTTGGTCTTGGGACACACACCCTTCAAACACAATCATTTCTCATTGGAATCTTGAATGTGCTAGCACCTTCATCACAGGTTTACCACAGTCTTCTTTCTTTATAGGTTGTCTTCTTGGTTCTTTTTTTCTTGCAGCATTAGCTGATTCATCTATTGGTAGAAAAAACATGCTAATCTTTTCTTGTGTCTCAATGTCAATAACTTCCATGCTCATAATCTTTTCAACCAATGTTTGGATTTACTCCGCTTTGAAATTCTTGATCGGTTTCTGGCGTTCGTCTATCGGAACATGTGTTCTTGTTTTGCTAACCGAGAAAGTTAGTGCTGAATGGCGATTTAGAGTTGGAATTGTTGAGTATTTTACTTTCACAATGGGGTACATGTCTTTACCTGGTTTTGCTTATATTAACCGAAACTCTTCGTGGAAAAGTCTTTACCTTTGGTCGTCAGTTCCTGCTATATGTTACTCTGTCATTGCTTATCTTTTTGTTACCGAGTCGCCTAGGTGGCTTGTTATGCAAGGTCGAGAGAAAGAAATTTTTAAAATGCTTAAAAGGGTCTCTTCAGAAGAAAGTGCTGATGATGATAGCGTTAATTTAGCTTCGAATTTACCAAAACTTCCCCCAAAAGAAAAAGTTTCATTTTTCCAACTTTACTCATCAATAGGAGAATTGTTTCATAAAAGATGGGCTATTATAAGAATGATAGCTATTATGATTCTTGGAATTGGACTTGGAATGGTTTATTTTGGTATGCCACTAGCTGTTGGAAATTTAGGATTCAACATTTACTTGGCTGTGGTTTTTAGTGCTTCAATGGAATTACCTTCTTGTGTAGCAACATATTTCTTGGAAAACTATAGAAGAAAACCTTCAATTCTTGTGTTTTCTATCTTAGGTGGAATTTGTTGTGTGATGTGTGCTGTTTTGGAGAATAGAGTACCAGCTGCTAAAGTGGTTTTAGCAATGGTTGCGTTTTTCGGAGCTTGTACGGCTTATAATGTGTTTCTCATATACATTATAGAGTTGTTTCCAACATGTGTGAGGAACACAACAACATCCTTGGTGAGACAAGCTATTGTGTTTGGTTGCATATTCTGTCCCTTTTTGATATCTGCTGGGAGGAAAAACAATATTTACTCATACGGTGTGTTTGGAGTTGTTATAATGTTGTCCAATTTTACACTGTTCTGTTTGCCAGAGACTAAAGGAATTGTTCTTTGTGATACAATGGATCAACAAGAGAAGAAAGAAATAGCTATGTCTGATGCCATTAATCAACAAGTGAGAACAGGAAATGTTTCTGTGTAAGAGGCAATTTTCTAATTTGTAGGTTTTTAGTTTCTTTTTTCCAAAGTTAGTAGTACTCAACTAATGTACCTTTTTATTGTTAATAATGATAAATTCTAATAGTAAATTCTGTATTCCTTTTATAACCAAATTCAATGATGAACTTGGTTTTTTTATGTTATCTTTGTTGGTGATATCTGTTTGCTAAGAAATTTGAAAAGTTGCGGTAGTGCACAATGATTTAAGTTCACAAACAAATTAATAAATTAAAAATTGGAAGGGTGCACTTTCTATAAAGATGGTGACTACAATTATAGAGTTGAAAAAGGAAACCGTGGAAAGGAATTGAGTGTTCATATAAAAGAAAACCCTTTCACACTTCGTATGGACTCTTCTTATAACAAATATTCTAGAGGTATTTTTTAAGTATTCAAAATCAAGAAATTACTACTTAAAAAAACTAAATACCACGCTCAACGAATTGAATATACAAATTTTCATAAAAATTTACTACTTAAGATCCTTAATTAAATAGTAGCCCGAAGACACTCATTAACATTTCCTTATTGTATTCCTTTCATACAATTTTACAATGCATGTTACTCTTCCACAGATTGCATCTAAACACCTTAATTAGCACTAGTGACTGTACTCCACTGTGTAGGTACTCATTGTCTCTATTTTAAAGTGTCCAACACCTATACAAAACCGATAAAATTAGATTCTATTTTTTTTTTCTTTTTGAATTACTGGTTGTTCGAAGAAATAATGTGAATGTCGTGTTTGATGTATGCGTGTATGTTAGTGTTTAACTACAGATATTCCTTATGCTTCCGACAAAACCCACCATATTTCCCGTACATATATACTCCACAAAATGAACTCTCTCCGTTTCTATGAATCAAAGAACGTGCAAAATATAAAGATAAACTTCAACCATTGATTTTATTTATTCTAAATTGAATTTCTTACCATCGAATCAATTCCCAAAGCTTGCAAGCCAACGTACATCCACACCGATTTGCACAAGTGAGGAAGATTTGCCAACCATTTTCATTTGAAACTACTCCGTCGGTTCATTTTTAACCTGTCGTTCTTTTTAAGAAAAAAATTGCTCATTTTTTACAAGGTATAGCAATGCCAAGTATGACAACAAATAAATGGCAAACTTACAACTTACAATTGATTACAAATTATATTTTACTAATTGCTCATCTCAATGATGCAACTATGGACATCGAAATTGATGGTGAACTCATAGTCGCAAAATTGACTAATGCTAAGGAGATTATGCTTAAGCTATTCAACAAGCATTACATCCTTGATTGTAGTTGTGGAGGGATTTCTCACAACTCCATTACCTAGAATCTTACCTTGATTATTGTCACCAAAAGAGACAAACCCGCGTTCTTTTCTTTTAAAGTCGATGAACATGGATGAGTCTCCCGTCATGTGCCTTGAACAACCACTATCTAGATACCATTTTCTTCTTGTGGTTGCAAAACACTCCTACAACATTTAGGTAAGATTTAGGTCCCCAACATTCGTTGGGTCCTTGGGATTAGTGAAACAAGTAGATTGTTTAGGTACCCATCTCAATTAGCCCTTTTGTAACTAAAATTTTCATAGCCATGACAATGAGGTGTGGTGTGCCAAACTTCTCTACAATAATGACACCTAACTTTGTGTCCATGAACTTTGTTATTTCGATGTTTGTTTTGAAACTTCCTTTTAGAGGAATTTTTGGGATGAGAGTTAAAGCTTTTTGATCTTTTAGCAAAGGTCATGGGAATACTTGAGGCTTGTTCTATTTTACTCCTTAGAGAGGTGGTCTCTTCATGTAACTTAGGACAAGTTTCACATGTACCAATATCCTTAGATTTGAGAGTTTTTGGTACATCAACATTAGGTGACCTTTTTGTCGGAATGCAAATTTCTCGTTTTTTAGAGATGCATGCTCCTTTTTGAAAAGTTCAAAATCTTTCTTAATTTTTAAAATTTCGGACTTCAATTTGAGAATAGTTATCTTTGGGTACCAATCTTTTTAACGGCATTCATAGCATCTTCATGTATTTCTATGAGAACATTTTGCAATTCATTATAGGAAGGATTAAAGTTGGAGTCGAATCGCTAACCTCAAGTGGCTTTTTATTTTGTCCCATGAAACATAAGTGTGCAACTTCATCGTTCTCAGAATCACTTTGTGTAGAGGAAGTTTCCTCATCTTTCCACGCTATGTAAGCTCTTATTCCTCTTGACTTCTCAGATGAGTTGGACTTGCCTCTTTTCTTGAATAGTTCGTGACATTCACTCTTCAAGTGACCAAATATACTACATCCAAAGGAACTTCGACCTTTCTCCTCTTTAGCACCCTCTCCTTTAAGTTGAGTCTTCCTAGAGATCATCATATTCTTGTCACTACGTCTTAACCCATTCTTTTGAATGTAACGATTAAAACATCATACAAACAGCCTCATTTCTTCTTCACTAGGTGAGTCTTCCCTGGAGTCACTATCCCCATTGTTTGACAAGTTTGCCTTGGACGAGGAGGCTTTCAACGCGACCAGTTTATTTTCCCTCTTCTTGAGAGCCTCCTCACTAGACTTCAGTCGTAGTATCTCGTGTTCATGCTCCTTGAGTTTGCCAAAGAGAGTGGTGATTCCAAGGGTGTTAAGGTTTTGAGATTACTTTATTACGGTGACCTTGGGTTGCCAATCTCTAGTCATGCATCTCAACACTTTGTTAGTACAATCTTGGTTTGAGATGTCTTTTCCTAACTTTTGCAATTTGTTAACAACATGTGTGAACCTCATTTGCATGTAGGAGATGGATTCACCATCCTCCATGTGAAAGAGTTCATATTGTTGAATGAGAGTATTGATCTTTGATTGTTTGACGTCGTCGGTTCCCTCATGAAGAGTTTCCAAAGCGTCCCACATTGCCTTAGCGATTGTACAATGTGAAATCGAGTGATACTCATTCACTCCAAGAGAGTAAATAAGTATGTTTCTCTCGCCTTCAAATCACATTGAACCATCTTTTTGTCATCGTAGCTCCAATCAATTTTTGGTTTGTCTTATGCGACGCTGTTAGCAACAACTTGCGATTGATAACGCATGTTGGTCATGGCGGCCCAAACATCCATGTCAACTGATTGGATATGAACACTCATACATTCTTTCTAATAGTCATAGTTTTCGTCGTCATAAATTGGTGCTCTATTGTACTGCCCCTTTAGGCTCTTTGCTTGCCATATCGACTCTTTCGGTAGTTAACCGTTAGTGAAGAGACCAGACTCTTGATGCCACTTATTGGTCTATGTGGTAAGCGAGAGTATGCACTAGAGGGGGGATGAATAGCGTTTTTCAAAATTATCAAGAGTTTTGCGAAAGCGTATTGACTAATTTGATTCGTGCACGATACCGATAACAAAAGTTAAGACAATGATAATACGATAAGATTTACTATTGAATTGAGAAGTTCAATTGCTAAATCTCAATACAATCAACTATGGATAATTCACAACACAATTTACAAAACTAGACAATTCTCAAACCTAAAAGCAATAAAACAAGCTATCATTAATGAACACAAGGTAAAAGGAAATCTTGCAATTATTTGACGAAATTATTGATAAGGATAAGATGTCTTTAAATATGATGTTGAACACATTGAAGACAGGGATGTGGTACAAGCCTGAATCTAATTGATCACCACTTGTGGAAAATAAACCCACACTTGATTAGCATCAAGTCTTATGTTCAATGGTGAAAATACATTATTAGAGTGAATAAAGTACATTTCTGATATAGTCTACTTATATAAGAATGAAGTGGGGCCGCTTCAGTGAGTTCAAGGGTTTGACTCTTAAATTCTCACAAAAAAAGTAAACGACACAATGTCATAACAAACATGTCATTTCTATTATTCGATCAGTGGTTCGAAACTTCATATGTGAGTTATGCACACTTGTTCTAATGAATAGTTGGTTCAAATCTTGTCTACAATTCTATTTGGGGATGAACGAAAACTTAACTTACTAAGTAATGGTTTAAATCGTGAGATACCATTATCAAAAACCATGTGATTTCCGGAATAATAGATTTGAATATATTTTGAAAATAGTGGGGGATTGTGAGAGGAATTTCCAAAATATAAATTTGGAAAGTTGCAATGGTTGAATAGAACCTTTCACTGAAAGGATGTAATGCTTGGCTATTGAAAGAATGCAACCATTGTGTCTATTCATAAAGAAACTCTTCCAAAGAGTTGATTATCTTCACCAAAAGAACAGAAGTTTATTTATAAATAGGGACACTTTGTTGGCAGAAAAGCATTTTTAGAAAGAAAAAAAAGATAGAAAATCATATTTTTGTGAGTCAAAACTCTACCAAAAATAATACTAAATCATTTTTTTTTCTCTAGTGCACGAGATAAATTGACATAATTTTATTCTATAAACTACCATTAATCGATACGTTTGGTGTGAATGTGCAAGTCATGTCAAGGATTTCATAATATCATGAAAGAGATTTGCTAGTATAACCTTTTAGATTCAATATTTTGTAAGAGACACACCTACTTTTGAATGGAGTTTGAATGTGAATATCCTTTCCTATCAGATACATATGCCGCTGCCTGCTAAACATCTTAAGAAGGAGACGGAACGCAACTGTAATTCACATGTCAAGCTAAAAAGATTTTCAACATCAACTTTATTTTAATTAGCAGGGACCACTTTCCTATTCCTATACCTTCTATAGACATTTACATGCATCATAATCACATGAATTGACCTATCTTAGTTAAAGACAAACATGGTATTCACTATAACTAGCTTCACATCTCCAATTATCACTAAGTGCCACTACACAACTAGATTCAAGCTGGACCAACAAAAATCGCTGATCTCAAATATACTTGTTTTTTAACCAAGGAAAGTCAGGGGCGGACCTGGCCTGGGCCTGCTGTGGCAGGTGCCACACCAGTTCAGGCCCTTTTTTTTTAAGGCTTAATTACCATGTGATTTTTTTAGGTTTAATTATTCATGTCTTGATTGAGATTTGAGAGGTATAATTACCAATAGTTCATGTGATTTTTTTTAGGCTTATGTTAATTGTTATGCTTCATCAAATGTCAATTGTCATTTGTCAACCAATTGTATAACACACTGACACACGCTGTTAATTTCCAACCAATTGTATAACACACACACACCGTTAATTGTTATGCTTCATCAAGAAGTGGGTTTATCATTTTTATGTTTGGGTTATGACTTATGATTAATTTTACACAGATTAAATTGCCAAACATGCTGCGAATTTGTTGCATATTAGGCAGGGTTATGATTAATTTTTTGTCATGTTTTTGACATACTATAATGGAAAATAGAGCATTTGTTTTGTAATTTTGGTTTCTACAACCACTTTTAATATAACTTCTTATTAAATTTTGTATTATTTAATCATTTGACAAAAAAAATTGCCCCCTAATAGTGGAAGTCCAGGTCCGCCCCTGAAAGTGACCATTACGATATCAACTAATTTATGTTGAATTTAATTTATTCACTTTCCTTTCACTATGGTTTTTTTATCACATAACTTAGTAGTACATTTTTTTTCTTATTTACTTTCCTTTCACCATGGTTTTTGTTATCACATAACTTGGTAATACATTTTTTTTTCTTATCTTTCTATTGTCTTTTGTATCTCTGTTTTCTACACCTTTAGGAAATACAAGTGTCCTATGAAATGTAAGGGTTGTTTTTCTTTATATGAGCACCCAATTCCTTCCACTTTTACCCTTTTCAACTTTCTATAACTATGGTTGGCATCTTCCTAGAAAGTGAACCCAACGAATTAAGAAAAATGCTATTTGAATGCACATTGTAGACACAAATACAACATTTGGGTAATGTTCACCATATTTATATGATGAACAAGACCTTTTTTCTATTTGGCCAATTTTTTTTTTAATTTCTATTTTATTATAGAGGATAATTTTTTTAACACAAACTAAGTTGTATCATTAATCAATTTCACAACTGAATTAACCACCAAAATGTACCTGATTAACCATTTTTGGAAACATAAATTTCATTAACCACTTTTACTACTTAGTTAACAAAAAAAAATGTAACGTGTTAACTAATTACTCCACGTAGTTTCAAAAAATGACAAGTACATAGATTCTAAAAGTGGTTAACATACATTTCTGTGGTTAATGAAATAGTGAAACTGGTTTATGATACAACTAAATTTGTGTTACAAAAATCATCGCCTATAGTAAAAAAAAATTCAAAAACATTTTGGAAGAAAATAAAAAAAATTCTTCACAATATAATATGGTGAACAGTGTGCGAGGTGTTGTATTGTTGTCATTAATTTGTTTATTTGGTTGATGAATTGAAATCATTGTGTATTACCACGAATTTTCATCATTAAATTGGGTTATAAATGGAAATATGGAATGAGCACAAACCATACTAGTAGGATTTATTACTATTAACAAGAAAAAAGTACATTAATTGAGCACTACTAAATTTAGAAGATGAAAAAAAGATTTAAAAGCCTACAAATTTGGACCAATCAACTGGTTTAGATGAAACTGAATTGCAACTTACACAGAAACATTTCCTGTTCTGACTTGTTGATTAATGGCATCACTCAAAGCTATTTCTTTCTTCTCTTGTTGATCCATTGTATCACAAAGAACAATTCCTTTAGTCTCTGGCAAACAGAACAGTGTAAAATTGGACAACATTATAACAACTCCAAACACACCGTATGAGTAAATATTGTTTTTCCTCCCAGCAGATATCAAAAAGGGACAGAATATGCAACCAAAAACAATAGCTTGTCTCACCAATGATGTTGTTGTGTTCCTCACACATGTTGGAAACAACTCTATAATGTATATGAGAAACACATTATAAGCGGTACAAGCTCCGAAAAACGCAACCATTGCTAAAACCACTTTAGCAGCTGGTACTCTATTCTCCAAAACAGCACACATCACACAACAAATTCCACCTAAGATAGAAAACACAAGAATTGAAGGTTTTCTTCTATAGTTTTCCAAGAAATATGTTGCTACACAAGAAGGTAATTCCATTGAAGCACTAAAAACCACAGCCAAGTAAATGTTGAATCCTAAATTTCCAACAGCTAGTGGCATACCAAAATAAACCATTCCAAGTCCAATTCCAAGAATCATAACAGCTATCATTCTTATAATAGCCCATCTTTTATGAAACAATTCTCCTATTGATGAGTAAAGTTGAAAAAATGAAACTTTTTCTTTTGGGGGAAGTTTTGGTAAATTCGAAGCTAAATTAACGCTATCATTATCAGCACTTTCTTCAGAAGAGACCCTTTTAAGCATTTTCAAAATTTCTTTCTCTCGACCTTGCATAACAAGCCACCTAGGCGACTCGGTAACAAAGAGATAAGCAATGACAGAGTAACATATAGCAGGAACTGACGACCAAAGGTAAAGACTTTTCCACGAAGAGTTTCGGTTAATATAAGCAAAACCAGGTAAAGACATGTACCCCATTGTGAAAGTAAAATACTCAACAATTCCAACTCTAAATCGCCATTCAGCACTAACTTTCTCGGTTAGCAAAACAAGAACACATGTTCCGATAGATGAACGCCAGAAACCGATCAAGAATTTCAAAGCGGAGTAAATCCAAACATTGGTTGAAAAGATTATGAGCATGGAAGTTATTGACATTGAGACACAAGAAAAGATTAGCATGTTTTTTCTACCAATAGATGAATCAGCTAATGCTGCAAGAAAAAAAGAACCAAGAAGACAACCTATAAAGAAAGAAGACTGTGGTAAACCTGTGATGAATGTGCTAGCACATTCAAGATTCCAATGAGAAATGATTGTGTTTGAAGGGTGTGTGTCCCAAGACCAAGAAGATCTTGGAAGTTTACAAATATCAGAGGATGAAGTGCATGTTGAATTTGTGTTTGTATTTGTGCAGTGCCATTTTGGGTAGTTATCAGTGTAAATGCTTATGAATGATTGTTGTGCATCAAAGAACATTGCTACTGCAACAAGAACAGCTTGTAAAAAATCCATCCACCCAAAATTTGATAAACTTTTTTCTATAATTTCATCCCATGATAAAATTGGTTTCTTTTCTTGCTCAATATTGGAATGTGATTCAGGTACATTAATTTGTACTGAACCTTCCATAGCTATTGCTAATGTGTTTTGGTATGTGTTTTTGTTTTTTGTTATGATGATGTTTGAGGTTGAGGAATGTGAGGGATGAGTGTGTGGCTTTATAGTGCACAAACACAATTTAAAATCTACTATTTTTTTTTTTGACTCAATTTCTGAAATCTATTAGTAATAATGTTCATGGTGTTATTATGGTGGCTATAAGATATGGGCCATTTGCAAGTGGTTGGTTACCACCATGGTGGACCGGGAATATTATAGGAACATGCACTGAGATTTATGAGGTTTTTTATTATTTGTTATTGGTACATATCTATTTTATTGTTTTTTTAATCATGAATTTAATATCTTATACTATCATAAGTTTTTTTTATTATTATTTCTGTCATTTTAATTTTCTTTCTAACTCTTTCTCACTCTTTGATTTTTTAATTTGAGATTGTCAATTTTTTTTTTGTTTAGGGAACATCTTACTTATAAATTAATGAAATATTAATCTTTGAAATTGACAATTTTATATTTTCTCAATATAATTTTTGAAATAAATTTCAAAATGGTTAATTTGATAAAAAATTAATTTTAATTTTAAAACTTCATTAAAAACAAAATTAATTTTATGTTTAATTCCCGTGTTTAATTTATGATTCACTCAAGTTATTTTTCAGTTCTTCAAAAATTATATCTTATTTTTCACTTTATGATATTTTTTTAACGTAAATATTCTTTTTTTTTAAATATACAATGACAAAATTATCATAAACTCACACAAAAACAAAGTGGAGGTGTCAGGGTTTGAACATCAATAATACATCCGATTTAACAATTTCAATATTTTTATGGATTAAGCTAGATCTTCCGAAACTTTAACACAAATATTCTATTATATTGTGAACACTACAAAATGCACCTGCTCAACAAATTTGGCGTTATACAAATAAGTGAATCACATAGTGTGTCAGAAAAACTTTGCTTCCATCTTCTTTGAGTATTTGACTAGACTATTGGTCAAGTTACTGTTATTGACCCCAACCCCGACGGCTACATTGAACTAATTGCAATTGCAAGTTTGGATCTGCTTTTGAACTCACTCACGTGTACAACGAACGTGGCTTTGCCTCTTTTAAAGTGTTTTTCGGATTGCAGAAAGATGAATCAGTTATGGGATTCCGGATTCCAAGTTAATAAAATTTCAAAATAAACATGTACAACAAACGTGTTCAAAATTGATTCCAAGTTAATAAAATTTCTAAATATATATTTTTCTTTTCCTGACCTATATCCTCGTTATGAGATTAATCAAAATACATGTTACATAGTAAGAAAAGTAAGAAAAATTACTATTTTATTTTTTAGGGGAAAGAAAAGTTACTTATAATTTGTCAAAAAAAAAAAATCTATCATAGATAGGTTTTTTTTACATTTTTGTCATGTAATCTATTAACTTAAATTATATTTTTAAGATAAATAAGTGAGAAATTCAAGGTTCGAACGTCGATCTCTGCATATATAATACAATGTTTCATACCAAGTGAGTTATGTCCACGGGAATCAAGGGTTTTTTTTCTACTACTATTATATAAAGATAAATCGTTGAGCTATGTTACTTTTTTATTTTTTTCACAAAAACAAAACGGGATTCATTCACTCATTCAAATTAATAGATTACATCATTCAAAATCTCTAAAAACGTAAAGGATAAATATGCGAATAAACTCATAGCATCCAAGTTAATAGCATACAATAACAAAATTCATATAAATAATTTGTTTAAATTAAAGTGACTGAAATACACATTCATCTGAATCTGCAACGTTGAATAGCCAAAATTTTGAAACCAAAAGAACATCGCAACAAGATGAAAAATCAAACAACATTACACAAGACGAAGAAAAACACAGCACCGCACTCATACGACAAAATCACGAAGAAAAAAATATTAGATCTATGTGAAAATCACTTATTTAGATTTTGAAATGGAGAGAAAAAGATGAAGAGGAGATGATTTTAGGTCAAAAATTAACTCAAAACTACCCCTTCACTGAAAAAATATAAGAGAAACTATATGGAGTGGGGACAAATCAAAGAGAAAACTTGTTACAGTAGCATGTAAAAAGTTATGCAGGCCTTATGCAGAAGGTGGATTAGGCCTAATGTCTCCGTTATGATTTAATGAGGCTTTCAACCTGAAGTTGTGCTGGGATATGATGCAATTTGATGAAGAATAGGCCATTATTCTAAAAGGTGGAACAATTAAGAAAAAGAAATCCTATCAATCATCATCTGTTCTCATCAATTTGTAGCACTATTAAAGTTGAATATGTCACAATTATGGAGAACTCTACATGGTTGTTTGTCAATGGAAGTGATATTAGTTTTTGGGAGGACTCTTGGTGTAGGAACCCTTTGTCAAAAGTCCTCTCCATTAATACAAATGTTACAACCAACTTCCCCTCAACTATAAGTGACTACATCTCTAATTTTCACTGGAATCTCCCTCATAATTTTTTGGATCAATTCCCTGCCACTGAGATTACTTGTTATGTAAGTTATCATACTTGTTGAAGACAAGCTAGTGTGGAAACACACAGCTTCTGGTGAATTTAACTTGAAATAGGCTTTATAATATCAAGAAGAACCTTTGTATATCTTCACATTGGGCCTCTAATATCTGGTGTAAAGACATTTCCTTTTGATCAGCTAAATCAGTAAAGTTTATCTTATAAACATTGTCTTTCCTCTTTCCAACGAAGAATATAGACTTGTCAGTTGGATTCATGATTGTGCAGTTGTTCTTATCAAATACTACTTCATAACCACTGTAACATAATTGACTTATGCTCAGAAGGTTATGTTTTAGTTCATTAACTAACCAAACCTTTTCAATAGAAGGAGAGGAAGACTTACCCATAGAACCCATACATATTATTTTTCCTCTCTGGTTTCCCCCAAATCCCACACTTTCTCCCTCTTTCAAAGTTAAGGTTTGGAACATATGCTTTTATCATGTCATATGTCGTGAGCATCCACTGCACAGGTACAATGATTGATGCCTTAACCTTGTTGTAAAGCATAGCTGAAACAAAAAAAAAAAACAGACTTAGGTACCCAGAGTTTCAGAGGTCCTTTAGGGTTAGTTTTGGAGAACTTAACATGCATGTTTCAGAGCCTTAGGCTTAAAAGCTTTTAGTTTAGAATAATTTCTAAGCTTTGCAACAACTTTAGACTTTGCATCAGCTTTAGGCTTTGAAATAGTTTTAGGCTTTGTAGTAGCTTTAGGTTTTTCGAAAACTTTAGGCTTTGAATATGATTTCATCGTTTCTCCCTTTATCACACAGTCAAAACATGTAGTCTGCTTTGGTTTTTCAGGAGTGTGAACCTTTGCCACATGTTTACTTTCTAAGTAACCAATGCCTTCTCCATTATTCCTATTGACACCATAAACTATAGAAGTCGTCTTTCTTATCTCAATGCCATTAATGAGAACTCTTGAAGAGAAATTTCATGCTTATCATAGTATCTCTGGACTTTAGAAGATTGATCTTCTTCCAGAATCTGATTACGCATTATGAGATTCTTAATCTCTGTGTCCAGGCCTTTAGCTTTATCAAAAACTAATTCATACTACTTTTTCAAAAGCTTAAAAAATTTTTAATTTAATTTGATAATTGTTGATAAGGTCTTTGACAACAGTGATTAACTCGCCACGAGTAAGTTCAATAAATACCTCATTATCATATTTTGCATCATAGAATAATGATGCCATCAAAGCCATATTCGCTTTCTCTTCATCATGGTCAACATCCAGATCTTCCCATGTTACCATGAGACTTTTCTTTACTATGTTCTTGAAGGCCTCCTTCTTGGAACTATCCTTCTTAGGCTTGTCCTTCTAAAGGTCAGGAAAATCAGCAACAAAGTGTCAAGGCATTTTGCAGTTGAAGCAAATCATTGGATCATCCTTCATGTCTCTGAAGCTTGATCCTTTGGCACCACTGATTTCTTCCAGGAAACCTTTTCTTCTTCTTTTTCAAGTACTGAAGTCTCTTGGTTAAGAATGTCATCTCTTCAACATCAGAATCTTCTGCATTTCTTTTTCTGAAGTGTCTTCTTCAGACTCTACAGCTTGAAGAGCTTTGACAAATTTTCCCTTTGAATTAAGAGCAATAGACTTAGACTTTTTAGGTGAATCATCACCTAAGAGCTCCATCTCATGACTCTTGAGAGAGATTATTAGGTTCTCCAAGCTAAGTTTATTTAAGACTTCAGCTTCCTGAATGGCAATAACCTTGGGCCTCCATTTGGCTGGAAGTATGGATGGCAATGAACCTAACCAAATCGAATATAGTTTGAAACTGGATTCGATAATTATTTCGTTGTACTTGGTTTATGAACCAAATGAGCTAAACTTGAGCTGAAAATTAAGTTTGTTAACTAAATGAGCTGAACTTGAACTAAATGTTGCTCGACTCGTTTGGTTCATGAACTGATCGTTTATATGTATATGTGTGTGTATATAAAAACACACACACACACACACACACACATATATATATATATATAGTTAGTTAGTTAGTTTTATTTTAAAAAATAATTACATAACTTAAATTTATGTATTAAATACTACTTCCTTAAGAAAATTAATGTATTAAATATTTTTATGTACGTAGTCCTTTTGACTACTTGCTCCCAAATGAAAAAGAATTAACTCTGTACCATTTTCCCATGCGTGAACCTTTGTTCTCCTCGTTCTAATAAAAAGGCTTTACTCTCCTCACCACTAAAAAAGAAAACTCTTCCTCCCATTTTTTCAAACCAAAGTGGGAGGCAAAAAGATAATTCATCAACTCCTCGTATGTCCATGTCGTTCAGATTCAACAAAAGATCACTTTTGCAAATATAGTTCATCACTATTTCATCTTCATTTGCTGGTTTTAGTAGTATTGTCACTCAATTTCATGGGTTAAATTTTGCTCTAACACTAAATTATAATTTCTTCATAATGTTTCGTTGTCTTCATTTTGTTACTTTTCATATGTTTTTTTAATATTGGAATGATTCTTATTTGTTGATATTAATAAAGGAATCATAGACTTTTTTTAATATTGTTATAGTTTTGCTCTAACACTATAAATATATTATGTCATGCTCCACAAATATAGTCACGTTTTTGTTTTTAATATTGGTATGATTCTTGTAACTTTTCATGCCCAGAAATCAAAAACACTTTCTAGTATACCCTGAAATCAAAATACCTTCTAATTCGAAAAATATCAATAACCATTTGGCAACAATACCAAAATATCATCTAAAAGTTAAAAATTTGACATTTTATTTTACCAAAAAAAAAAACTTTTAAATTATGTGATTCAAGCAAGCGAACCGAACCTAACGAGGCGAACCGAGTTGTTTGTGAACTTAAAACGAGTCGAATTCGAGCTAAAAAAAGGCTCGTCACGAACTCGAGTCGTGTTTCGAGCTAAACCAATTCTTATCGATTCGAGTAGAGCTAAGACGAGTTTGACTCGACTCGACTCATTTCCTGCCCTAGCTAGAAGACTACTCATAATTTTCTTGACATGATCTAGTGTAGTATAACTCTTATTCAAAACTTGCAGACCAGATACAAGAATTTGAAACCTTGAGAACATGACTTCAATATCTTCATCATCCTTCATTATGAATAGTTCATATTGTTGAACCAGAAGAGTGGCCTTGTCTTCTTTCACTTGTTGATTTCCTTCATAATTTGAACACAAAGATCCAAAGATCCTCTTAGCAGTAGATTTATCAACAATTTTGGTATATCCTAAAAAGGGGAGAATTCCAACTAGAATGCCATGAACTCTATGATGCTTCTTGTATATCCTTTTATGTGCATCAGTTAGAGTCTTCCTATCAGTAGCAATTCCATCAGAGTTCACTTGAATATCAATATCATCCTTAATGATATCATATAGTTCTTCATCAATACCAATGATATGACTATACATTTTTCTTTTCCACCAAGAAAATTGTTCAACATCTCCACTGAAAGCTATAGATATTGTTTAGTAAGAATTTTTATCATAGGCGAAGTTGTTATAATCATGATTCATAACATGACTAGAACCAGAATTCGAAGTGTTGGTAGAATCAGACATGTTTTTCTCAGGACCTTAATATGTTACAGTGTTAAGTTTTGTATCAACAGACTAGGAGCTCTGGTACCAACTGAAGGTGAGAAAAACGAGGGGGGTTGAATTGTGTTGGCTTTTTCTAAAAATATTTTTAAGTGTTTGAAGAAAAACATAGTAAGAGATAATCAAAGAGAGAGAGAGAGAGAGAGAGAGAGAGAGAAGATAGACAACACAAGCAAATTATACTGACTCGCCCCACAATTCGAGGTTAGTTCAGTCCCCTTGCACTGAAGGTGAGAAAAACACAAGAACGAGGGGTTGAATTGTGTTCGCTTTTCTGGTTCTTTTTCTTGGTGTTCAAAAGCTATTAGGAATCGGTGGTGTACAAATTCTGATACAGAGTCTGAGTGCATCAGATAGTAGAGAAACACAAAGATAAAGATAACGACAGAGAGAGAGAGAGAGAGAGAGAGAGAGAGAGAGAGAGAAAACAGACACAAAGCAATTTTATACTGGTTCCTCCTACAACTCAGGAGTAGTCCAGTCCCCTTGCACTTCCAGGTTTCGATGATCGAGGGAACCTCCTTGGACTGTTGTTGTTCATTATTGGTGTTGGTATTTCTTCGTTGTTGTCCATGCTGATTGTTGAAGGGCTTGTTTCTTCCTTCTCTTTACTTGGCATATGTTTTCCCTATCGGTCCTTTCGATGTCAGGATCAAAAAGCAGCTTATGTTCAAGTGTTTTGCCTCTCATACGAAGAAATTAAACAATTATACCAGTATTTAATAGCCAAATGTGTTACAAAATTTAAAACAAACTTAAATATTTACAGTTTTGTCTTGTTCGCTAGACGAACTAGCTTTGCCTAGCAAATGGAGCATAACAAAGAAAAATATATACAAGCTTAGAAAAACTATAAACAAGCGATAATAAAGCTAATTTGACGTAGTCTCCGACAACGGTACCATTTGATAAAGAGGATTTTACCTATCCTCATACAACAATAAGTATTATGTCAGTTTTATCAAAAATAAATTATGTTGAACCACAGAGACCGCGCATAGTGTCGATATTGGTCAAATCAACATAAATTATAAATTAAGTTTATAAAATTTGTTTATGTATCGTGATCGCAAGTAAAATATTGTGTTGGAATTAGATTTCAATGGCTTTTCATCTAATGTGTGCTCTTGATCGATTGTATACTTTTTTTGCTTCAGATATAACTCCACCTATCCTTCAGCATACATCTCCATACCTGGACAACGACACGAGATTCAATGAACCAGTTAACTTTGATGCTCGGTGGCAAAATAACTTATTGTTTCAATGGCATACACTCAAGTAGTTATACATGAATATATACCTAACCTATATTCCTAGAGTGACAACATCTTTACACGATTTAAACCATGTCACTTAGATAATAAGGCAATTCCTTGATCAAACTAAATCAAAAGTTCATTTCCAGAATGCTCGTCGACAAAAGCATTAAGAACAAATTTAAGCAAAAGATTATATTGAATGCATAAATCATATAAAAATTAGTAAGATTAAGAGTACTACATTGAATCCTAGCTATTTAAATCTAATCCCAACATAAAAGAGAGTTTATTTACCCATGGAAAACATAACTAACATGAGAAGATTGATATGAGTTGGAGAAGCATCAAGAAGTTTGAATCCAAGCTCCCTAGCCCTCCCATCGTGTAGCCCACGAAGTGTTAACTCAAAATTTCTGATTACACATCTATTTATAAAGTTTCTGCAAGTAAAGGTTGGCTAGCCAAAGTGATGCTCGCCTAGGGAATCGAGCTTTCTTCAATGGAAGGAAAGCCAATTATTTTTTGATATTTTCTGAAACCATCTTAGTTCACCTAGAAAATAATTGCTCACCTTGTGAGCCAACATTGGCAAATTTCCC
Organism: Medicago ruthenica; assembly: GCA_018208015.1. Taxonomy (NCBI): domain Eukaryota; kingdom Viridiplantae; phylum Streptophyta; class Magnoliopsida; order Fabales; family Fabaceae; genus Medicago; species Medicago ruthenica. The sequence continues at coordinate 27,756,214 of CM031378.1, read as the reverse complement.
CATAACTCTTTATTTTGGTTTGCTTCCACGTCGCACGTCGCTACATCTCACCTAGCAAATCGGGTTTTGCCCAATGCTTTTGAGATGCTATGGATTGGCTTCTAGCGCATGTACTTGCATCACATATTTCCACATAAGTGTAATCATGTCTAAAACCTACAAAAAGTTACGGTAAATAGAAGATAATAGCTTTTCATAGGTCTTAGGCTGAATCAAACTTTCCCGAATATCTTCGAATGATCTGACCAAGGAAGCATCCCATTTGACTTGTCCTTTAGAACTGTACTGACCAAATATTGAGAACGTGGTTCTTACATCGTCGCCGTTCTTGAGCTTCATCTGAGTGAATCGAACACTTCCATATAAGTCAACCGATGGACGACGATACTCGACACTGTCTACCTACCTTGTGTCTTTGTGGTTGAGTTGACGGTTAATGTGAATGTTAAGGGATTATGAACACTTACTTGTTATATGATTGCTGAGTTGATTGACTTTGAAGAAATTGAATAGAGGTTGGTTTGTGGGAGTTTTGAGGGAGTTGGTTTGTGTTTTTGTATTTTAATCAAATGTGGGAGTTGTTGTTTCTGTTCTGGAATATAACATGAACACAACATCAATTAACTGCCGTTGACTTAAGCGAACATCACTTAACTACCACCAACAGCGAACGATAGTTAATTGTTATTGAGGTTAAAAACGTCAATTTAGGATGCCTGAGAGCAAACCTAGGAAGCCTAAATAACAATTTTCAAATTAATTTTGCAAGTTGTAATTGTAAGTGGGTTGTCCATGGCCTTTCTAGAGTAGCTTTACCTAGGCCAAAATATACTTTGCTAGATAACTTTCGAAAACTGCTCTTCTCCCTTTCAAAATGGCTCATTCCCTAGACCCAACGTGAGTTAACTCACGCTCGGTACTTTACAGGGTGAGTTAACTCCCGCTGACACTTTTAATTAAGATCGGTTGACCCGACTTAAAAAGTAATTGAACTGATATAAAAAGTGTCAGGGTGAATTAACTCACGCTGAAAAGTATCGAGCGTGAGTTAACTCACGTTAAGTCTAAGGAATGAACAATTTTAAAAGGGAGAAGAGCAGTTTTCATAACTTTCCCTATGTAATATGCATACTCTCCACCTTCAAATAAATAAAAACATTAATAATATTTGTTTGTTTATTCGGTAAATAAAATTCATTTTTCATAGTAATGACAATTGTCACTCTCAATTTTCTCTGCTGATATCAATATAGTATTACAGTGTACTATAAATTCATCATTGCATCATCTATATGATCCACATTGCCTAAAAACACATATTTAATTCATATATTAGTCAAAATACAACAAATTAAAAGCAATTAAAAGGATATAGGAGAGCACAATATCTAAGATTTATTCTACCAACGTTTTAATTATTAAGTACTAGCGTTTGAACAACACGGTCAGCCCACATTTTTATTGCGCTAATACATATAAATTATAAAAAATATTTTTTATGAAATTTAAATTTTAATTAAAATTAGTTAGATTTTGATTAAAACTATATGTATAGATGTTTGTGACGTTTAAACTCTAATCCGTTTCAATGACACCAACAATTTATCATTACTAGTAAAATTTGTTTAATGGTATATTGAAATAATAAAAAATCTAGCCCAAAATCTCTCATCCCCCTTATATATATTGTTATAGATAATATTGTTCCTATTATAGTGAGGTGGTTCCTATTTTAATGCTATCTAATGATTTTTTTAATTAATAATTTAGATAATATTATAAAAAGGATAAAATAGTAAATAAAATACTTTAAATGAAGGGTAAAATTGGAAAGGGAAAAATTCAGCCAAAAATCATGTATTTTCTTTATGGGTCTTGTTAACAAGTGCTCCCGGGACACTCTTTAAGCATTCTAAATTAAGTAATTATTTTTTAAAAATGTCAAACTTTTTAATTTTCAATGCACTGATTACACATATTTCAATAAAAATTTACTATTTAAAGGTCTTAAAAAGTGCATCCAGGGCACTAGTTAACATTTTCCTTTCTTTATATATAGTATATATATTGTTCTTATTGTAGTGAGGGAGTCTTATTTTAATAGGATTTAATTTTTTATTAATATTTTAAATAATTTTATTTAAAGATGAAATAGTAGATAAAATAGCTTAAATGAAAGGTAAAATAGGTAAGAAAAAAACCAGTCAAACTCATTTATTCTCTTTATATATTGTATAGATTAATTAATAGGACCAAACTTAGTGTATTTACTTAAGTGTTTTCCGTATGGTTTTTAACTAAAATTTTCATACTTTCTTCAAAACCATAATTTTCTCAGTCTTGTAAAAAAAATATATACTTTTAGTTAAGAAGCATCCAAAAATTAATGCAATAAGTTTTGTGCTAATTATCAGGGTGGTCATGTGCAAGTGCAACAAGGCCTTTAGCATATGCCCTCAACTATAGAGGGGCCTCAAAATTTGAAAAAAAGAAGAAAATAAAAACTTGTACCTACAAACAAAATTCTCACTAAATGTCATTTTTTTCGTAGGTAAAGTCTAAAAGACAACAATTTTGCTGTCAATTATACTCCATAAATATTTGTCTGCAAGTAAAAGTCATATTTAAACCATTGCTCATATATTTAACTACAAACTTGGTTGTCTATCACTATAACTGGTGTTAGATTTTTTTTCAATTCGTTTGAAATGAAATACTGTCAAGATTATAATGGGTCTCCAAATTGTCGAGGACGACCCTGCTAATTATTATATACGTTTCTGACTTTGTTTGAGTCACAAGAGTTACAACCTAATCTCCTAGAAAGATCAGACACAAGAAAAGAACAGAACACTACCCAAGTCATGGCAGCAGCAGTGATCAAAGTGGCAGCTCTTTCTGGTTCCCTCAGAAAAGCTTCATACCACTCGGGCCTTATCCGTGCTGGTTCTCTCTTTGTCTTCTTTTGTTTTGTTCAAGTGTTTCTTCTCTGATATGCCTACAAATTGTTCTAGTTTTGAATTTGCACGGTTGATAATGATTGCAGCAATTGAGTTGAGTAAAGTAGCAATTGAAGGCATTGAGATTGAGTTCATTGATATTTCAACTCTACCCATGTATAACACTGATCTTGAGAACAAAGGAACTTATCCAACTCTTGTTGAAGCTTTTCGCCACAAGATTCTTCAAGCTGATAGTGTTCTTTTTGCTTCTCCTGAGTATAACTACTCTGTCACAGGTACATTTTCTTGTGCTTCTATCTTGATTTAGATTGTTTTTTTGATATAACAGCTACTAGTATTAGAAGAATAAAAGAAAGCGAAAATCACAAGATAATGAGACACGATTTTTGTTCACGTAGTTTGGCCAATGATGCCTACCTCTGCAACTATATATATATAATACTACGGTTCAGATTACAACAATACCCTTGAACCGTATCGCCCCTTGCCCCTCTTCTATGTCCATATATGAGCCATACTCGATCATTTTTTATGATGGTTGTTTCTTTTTGTTTGTTCCCTTGAAGTGCTGTTCTTGCGTTGATGGATTTACTTGGCTTTGATTTTGGACTACATATATATTTTCCTTATTATATGTCTCTCAATTGTGACTTTTGAACCTTGAGAGGTATATAAATGAGTTATTTATTGTGATGTTGTTAATTATTTGATAAATTGAGACAGATATCATAGAAAAAACGAGGGAGAGTGCAGTGGAAATATTCTCTTCTTCTGATATCATATTATTAAAATATCTCATTTATTGATAACTTGATTCTTTTTTTTTTTTTTTGAAAGATCAAATGTAACAATAATGAATACAGGAGACTCGATGAAACTTGATATTTACTTGATGAATGTAACAATAATGAATACAAGAGACTATTAATTTATACGTATAGATTCATATGAAAATAAAGAAGATAACAAGAATAGCTAACTTTAATATAATTGACATTTTTATAATTAGGACCAAGTGCAGCTCATATAGTGGTGATTTGATTAGAACTTAGGACTTTAACCTCACGTGTGAAGGTTAGAATCGCCCCGAATCCACTAAATTCCTCTTGGTAGGCAACCCTCCCCGCATTGATACATCCCTCGGCACCAATGGGATATTTGAATAGTTGCAATTGGATGACTCTAGTTTGGTCTAGGCCATAATTGTAATTTTTTGGGTTGAGTCTCTGTTGACAGTCTCAACATTTCAATGGTGCCCTACCCGATAGCTTTAGCGCTTGTTTAGTAATGCGTTAGGAACATTTTTCTCGTGTCCCAACGACACTGTGATCATTTCAAAGCTACAAATTGTCTCGTGTGCCATTTCTACCGACCAATTTGTAATCAAAAGAATTAATTAAGACTGTGAGTTAATCATGAGATATATAAGTTTATTTCCGTCTTCACCTTTATTTTGTGTTTAGCTCCATTGAAGAATGCAATTGATTGGGCATCTAGACCACCAAATGTTTGGGCTGGCAAAGCAGCTGCAATCATAAGCACTGGAGGAGATTTTGGCGGGGGAAGATCACAGTATCATCTACGCCAAGTTGGAATTTATATTGATCTTCATTTCATCAATAAACCTGAGTTCTTTCTAAGAGCATTTGAGCCACCTGCAAAGTTCAATGATGATGGCGATTTGATTGATGAAGAGGCTAAGGATAAGTTGAAACAAGTTCTTTTATCTTTGCAGGCATTTACTCTAAGGCTTCAAGGCAAAAACTGAGCCTTAAATTACTCTAATGCACTAGAAATTGTTTAAATATCAGTATATGATTTTGGACTTTAGATGTGTGAACCTTGAAAATGTATTATTTCCTCACATACATTTTGAATAATAATGTGAATAATGATAAATGAGACTAAATTATTCACACTGGTCAAGCCTAAATCATGTGCTTCATATATACTGTCTTTTCTGGTTTCAAGATATAGTGGTTATTTTAAGAGTGCTTTAATATAAAGTTTCTCTACAAAGTTGTTGAAATTCAATTCCTTATTTAGATGATTTCAGCAAATTATTCACATTGGTCTGGTTTATCTACTTTGTTCTCCCCAAGCAGATTAAAGTTCATCAAGATCAATATGGGCATTTGATTAGCTCATTATCATGCCAAATCAAATTGTAACTCACTATGATATAGTCATCAAGAGAGTGGAAAGGAATTATACCATTGTAGTTGTAAAATACAACTATAGAATTTATATTTTTGTTATACAAAATACAACTATTGTTAATGTATTAACATCCCACCATTTACTTACCCAGGTTTCTTGTTTTCATTTCCATTTCAATTATAAATATAAAAGAATAGTTTTCTGGTCATTTTCTTTTACAAATTTTGAAAATAGAGCTAGAATTTTTAAAAAAATATATATTTGAAGTGTCAATTTTGTTTTCATTAATTTTGTAAATACATTCTTTATAAAGAGATAATCTTGATCTTCATGAATGAATGAATAGAGAAACTATATGAAAAAAATATATTGAATAGTGAGAAGTATTACCATTCACAAATATGAGTTGTGCATTGTGACCGTACACATATTATCCATAGCTCTATACAAATCTAACTATGCTTAGTTAACCACCTATAACTAACTTTCATAAATGTTTTAACTTTCGAAGCAGTTAGTTCGTTAGTTACCTAACCAGTCAGTTACCTCTGAAGCAAGTAACTGCCTAATCTATCATATTTTCACTCTTAACATCCCCCCTAAAGCTAGAATAGATGTTGTGCATTCCATGCTTGCTTTGTAGTGTGTTGAGTGGGCCTGGATGAAGAGATTTGGTGAGAACGGATGAAACATTCATGCTTGAGCCATGTCCCTTACTACATTGTAATTTGTCTCTGTGTTTTGTCCTCTCAAGGAGATTGGATTTGTTGCTATGTGCATTGTTGGCTTATTGACACAATAGATCATAATTGGTGAAGGGTAAGGGATCTGAAAGTCTTCCAACAAGTATAATAGCCATTGCCCTTCACAGGTTGCTTGAGCCAAAACTCTTTATTATGCCTCAGATGATGATTTAGACACTAATGATTGCTTTTTGCTTTTCCATCTAATTAAAGAATTTCCAAGAAAGAAGCAAAAACCAGTTGTTGATATTCTTGTATCACGGCATGCTCCTCAGCATGAGTTAGAGAATCCTGACATTTAGAGATGATGATGAGCTGAAAAACAATCCTTGAATAGGTTTGTTTTTTAGGAACTTCAAGACATGTAGGTAAGCAGCATATGTTCACTAGTGGGAGCATCTAAAAATTGATTGAGTTTGCTTACATCATAAGCTATTTCTGGTCTTGAATAAGTGAGATATAACAGTCTCTGATTAACCTCCTATAAGTTGTTGGTTCAGATAGTAATTCACCAAAAGATTATGTAGTTGTAGTTAAGATTGCATATGAGTAGAGCATGGTTTTGCACCAAGTAGATCAACATCTTGGATTAAATCCAATGTATACTTTCTCTGACATAGTGATATGCCTTCTTTTGATCTAGCTACTTCAAACCTATAAATTATTTGAGCACTCCCAAATCTTTTATGTTGGACTTGTCATCTAGTAGGGTCTTAATATTCGTTATCTCATCAGAATTTGTACCCCCGAAGACCAAATCATCTACATAAACTAAGTTGACATTGAAACCTGTGCTACTTTTCTTAGTGAAAAAAGAGTAATCAACATTAGAATGAACATAACCTGAGAAGATGAGTGTCTCTGTCAATTGTGTTCCATTTTATGCTAGCTTACTTAAGGCCATATAGTGATCTTCGTTACTTGCACACCAAGTTAGGTTAAGGAATGTCAAAGACAGATGGAGGTTTCATGTGAAACTTCTTCATTTAGGTCACCATGAAGAAAAGTTGTATTAACATCAAGCTGAAAAAGTGGCTAGTTCTGAGATGCAGCAATAGCCATCATTTTGACCACAAAACTACATGTGTCCATGTAATCAAGCCCCTGTGTTCGAGTGAATCCTTTTGCCATTAATATGGCCTTGTACCTGTCAATGGTATCATCAGCATGTAGTTTAAGCTTGAAAACCTTCTTGCATCCAATAGCTTTCTTATGAGAGGGAAGTTGTGTTAGATTCCAAGTGGTATTCTTCATCAATGCAGTTGATTCAGTTTTGACAGCTGATCTCCCGTTTTTGTTACACATTGCTTCTTCATTGGAGTTAGGTTCAGGTATAGTGAAATGTTTGTGTGCAAGAGAGATTGTGATAAGACCCAAACGTTGATAGAGGATACTTGCAATGATGAGAAGATGATTGGCCTGCCATACAGATCAACTTTGGACTGCTTTACTAACAAGAATACAATGATAATCTTGTAGATAGAGTGGTTTATGATGATGTCTATGTGATTTTCTGTATGCAATGTTGATGCTTGAATCATGATGATGAGATTGAGATTATGATGGAGGCAGAAAGGTGTGAGATGTGTTTTTGTTGAAAAAAAGGGCCTAAATGTGAAAATGGTGGAGAAGAGAGAAGAAAAACTAGAAAATTAGAGAAGACAATAATGTTTTGTGAACAAAGTAAAAAAGCTAAGATACTTTGATACATTAACTTGAAGCATACACTACAAATATATAGAGCCAAGCCATAAGCTTGCTTGAAAGACCGGACATAAAATCTGCAATAAATCTACTCTAGTCATCATTACCTAAAAACACTAGACATTATTACCTAAGGACTGTTTTACTTACTAAATAAGCAACAATCTAATTATGACACTTATACTTAAACAAGCAACAATTTAATTATGACATATGACAGAAAACAGCAGTAGAAAATAATTAACAAAACAGAAAAATATCAATCTCCAACACTCCTCCTTGATATTTTTCTTAAAAAAACTCCAAGCATTGGTCTCATCTTTCCAACCTTCATCTGATAAAACTTCATTGGCCAAATTTTTTGATTTGTTGCAGCGGTAACACACTCAGCTTTAATTGATGATTGGGTGATTCGTTCTTGCTTCTTTGAATTCCAAACAGACACAACACGTCCAAATGAAAAAACACAATCAGATGTAGTTTTGACATCGTCACCACTTTCATTTTGAAAAACACACAAGTCATAAACAGATGCATCAACAACAATACAATCAACATCCTTTTCTATAATCTTTTTCTCCTCCTGCATGGTAACTTACAGCCCTCAAAATTAGCAGTTTCAGTATACCTTGCAGTCTCTAACATAGCAATATTGCATCTAGCATAATTGCCATCCAAAGTTCCCTTTTTTGAGCTGAAAAATTTGCTTCAACTCTACTTGGAAAAACACGCAAGGATGTTTGCTTCCACTCTACTGGAAAGCTTTTGCCTCTCATTTCAACAATCATTAATTTAGTTCCAGAAGGATCAAAAATAGTGCATTTCATATCCTTAAAATGCAAAGAATAGTTTTTCTCCATCAATTGTCCAACACTCAAAAGACTTTGATTTATCTCAGGCACAAACAAAACATCCAAAATATATTTTATACTGAGAGAGTTTCAACAGCCACAACTCATTTGCCTTTGACCTCAACATGTTGTCCATTCCCAATGACAACTTTGGAGTAAAAAAATTCATCAAGTTCTTTAAAAAAAACTAACATTGTTAGTCATATGATTGGTGCATCCACTATCTATTAGCCATGTTTCTTTGCTACTACATGCTAAATAGCAAGAAGCCTTAAACAATTGCTCCTCGTCTTCTTGGAGGTGCTCAACAACTCGGGCTTGTTGTTCCTGCTGGTTTGTTTTGTTTTTGCAAACCTTCTCCACATGACCAAGATGGTTACAAGCTCTACATTTAACTCCTGGCCGGTACCAACAAAACTTATCTAAATGAGTATCTTTTTTGCAATGTGGGCAGGGTGGAAACTTCTTTTTCCCAAAACTTTTAAAGCTTTGGTTTTTGCCTTTGTTGCTGGCCGAAAAAGCACCTTCAACATTTTCTTCCATCCTTAAAGATCTTCTTTGCTCAGTAGCTTGCAAAGCATTAACAAGCTCTGCAAATGTTATTTCAGAAAAATTCTTATTTTCTTCAAGAGATGAAATTTTTGCTTCAAACATCTCTGGAAGACACCAATATTTTTTCCACAACTCTTTGATCACTGAGATCTTCTCCCAACAATCTGATTTATTTAACAACTTTAGAAATTCTGTCAGAAAACTCAACAGTTTCAGTTTCTTTCATTTTTAGAGCTCCAAACTCTCTTCTCAAGTTCAACACTTTCATTTTCTTTGTTCTTTCACTTCATTGGTACTACTCCTTCAGCTTGTTCCAAGCTTCTTTTGCAATTTCAAGATTCAAAATCTTGATAAAAATATCATCATATAGAGCTGCATGTATTATGGCAAGGGCTCTACCTTCCTTTGCCACTTCATCACTGTGATTTCTTATTTGAGCTAATGTTGGGTTGTTTGGAATAGGTGGTGGGTGGCTTCCCTTTTCAACCACATCCCATAAAGTTGAGCTCTCAAATAAGTCTTCATTTTTACAGCCCACAAATCATAGTTTTCTCCTAAGAACACATGAGGTGGAGGTAAAGAACCACCATTGGAAGCCATTTTTGGTGTTTAAACGTTTTTTGTAAAGGTTTATGTGAAGGTTTTCTTATTGGTTTTTTCTCACCCTCAAAGTTTTACACTAGTTTTCTAACCTCACAGACTCGTTAAGATCAATGGAGCTCTTGATACCATGTTGAAAAAAAGGACCTAAATGTGAAAATGGTGGAGAAGAAAGAAGAAAAACCAGAAAATTAGAGAAGACAATAATGTTTTGTGAACAAAGTAAAAAAGCTAAGATACTTTGATACATTAAACTGATGCATACACTACAAATATATAGAGCCAAGCCATAAGCTTGTTTGAAAGACTGGACATAAAATATGCAGTAAATCTACTCTAAATACTAGTCATCATTACCTAAGAACAATAGACATTATTACCTAGGGACTGTTTTACTTACTAAATAAGCAACAATCTAATTATGACATTTATACTTAAACAAGCAACAATTTAATTATGACATATGACAGAAAACAGCAGTAGAAAATAATGAACAAAACAGAAAAATATCAATCTCCAACAGTTTTGGTAAAGGAACCGTCGTAGATTTTTAGTTATGAGATGAAGAATAAGGAATGATATCATCAAATAATGATTGATTAGGAGGTGTATATGTAGTTTTGTACGCACTATCATTAGGTGTTTTTTATTGATAAGGAAGAAGATGCCAAAAAATATTTCTGATAACTGTTTTGATCTAGTCCACAAGGACATTTGGGGTCCATTGTCTATGACATTTATACTTGGTTTCAAATTTTTTTAACTACAATTTTTTATAAATTCAGATTCACATGGATATTTTTTGGCATCTTATTTCTTATGGTATTACATTGGACTAATGGAAAAAGGAAGTCTTTTAAGCTTAGCATAAAATCAGATATCACAATGAATAGAAGATTTAGCAGCTTTGACACAAGGAAAAACTTTATTTATTTTAATCAACTTGCCATATGATGTGTGTCCAAATTTCATATGCCAGATATTACAATCATTATTCTGAACTGAATTATTTATAGTATTGATACACTGGGAAACTATAAATGTGTACAAAGTGCTAACTGTTGGTGTGTCTAGAATGTACAATCCATATTTCATTCTAGCCTCAACAATCATCATATGTGTGTAATTGTCATGTATCAAGAATTAAGTATTATGAAAAATTAATTGACAAGAAATAGTTTGAGTAAGTTTAGGTACTAAAATCAGATTTAATGAGAAATCACATATATAGAGGATATTAATGAGATATAAGTTGTGATAAAAAATAAATAAATAAATGGTGCCTGAATGTAAATGAGGAGGAACACCATGCATCTTAAATGGTGTGTCCATTTTTGCCACAATGTGAGCAAACTCTGATCCCTCTACCTCTTCCATGTGAGGATTTGCTTCTGCCTGAAAACTGATTGGCTAAGAAATGGTTACTTGAAGCAACTAATATCTTGGATTCATACAAAGAAAAACTTGTATGTCTTTCTGTTTGAACAAGCAAAGACTAAACTTTTGCAATATTGGGAAGGGGGTCCATTAGCATGATCTGAGCTCACACTACATAATATTGCTTATTGAGCCCTTTGATAAATCAAAAAACTTGGTCACATTCTTTATATTCAGGCATCTTAGCAATAACATTACAGTCATCAATACAATTGTTTATAGGAATAGGTATGAAATTATCCAATTCTTGCCAAAGTTTCTTCTTTTTCGTAAAATAACAATAAACTTGTTGCATAGTGTAGATTTCTTCTTGTATATCATAAAATCTAAAAATATCTCCATGATAAAATTTGTCTTTGAGTTCTTTCCAAATTTCAGAAGCAGTCCATCTATAAGATGCTTCGAGAAATTTCTGAATCAACTCAATTGTTGAGCCATGACATGATCATAGTATTGCACTTATCCTAAGCCATAGAATCATGATCTTCATCTGGTAGTCTTCGTAATGCATCGTAGATGAAATGAAGCCTTTGCTTTGATCTTAAAGTTACTGTTATGGCACAGGACCAAGAATGATAGTTGTTACTAGATAGTAATGGTGTAACAAGAACAAAACCTAGATTCCCATTAGGATGCATGAAATCGGGGCATAATGTATCAGTTTTATAACCTTTTTTCTTGATGATTGTGTGTCCACCATTGACACTTTCAGTTGAACTATCAACAGACATGTTGGAAGAAAGAATGCAAGAAAAAAGTAGAAGAAATTGAAAGATATCATAACTGAAGAAACGAAATTCGTCTTCAACGCAAATTGGTTAGCCACCTATAACTTTGTGTCATAATTGCTTTAACTATCAAACCAGTTAGTTACCTAACCAGTCGGTTACTTATGAAGCAAATAACTGCCAAATCTATCATATTTTCACTCTTAACATTCTTCCTAATTTTTCTTTCCACCTTCTCTATATTACGTATATTCGCTACATAAGTATTTTATCCCCCTCTTAGCAATTTAAATTGAAAGTTTTAGGAAAAGAAAAATACTAAATTGCATGACATAGTTTTTGACTTTCATTATTATTGCACGAAAACTAATGATTGCAATTTGATTTCTCTCTTAATTTTTGTTTGGATCGAAATGATCCATTTATCTTCTGACACGTTTTCTTTACAAGAAATTACAAATTACATCTTACTCTTGTTGTGGTGCTTATCCAAATCACTCATGTTGTGGTGCTTATGCACGGGGCAAGGGGCAGAGAAGGAGCTGAGCTAGCGGAGCTTTTCTAAAAATAAGTAGAAATATTACAGTTCAATTTATGTTCTACGCATACCCTCCCTAATACCAACTAGGGATGGGAATAGGTCAGGCCGGCCTACAGGGGCCTACGACCTAGCCTACGACAGGCCAGGCCAGGCCAGACTTTTTTCTTAAATAGAGAAGGCCTAGGCTTTTTTAGAAGCCTATTTAGCTTAAAAGGCCAGGCCACAGGCCATTCAAAAAGCCTCTTAAGCCTATTAGGCCGGCCTATTTAAGTAAATATGATTAATATTATTTATTATTATAATATATATTGTACTTTGAATTAAAATATAAATTCGTTAGTAATTTAAGTTTATTAGTATACATTAATTTTTAGCATATACAAATGTATTATTATAAACTAGAATTGAAATATGATGCAATATATAGTTAAATTCCCTAAAAACTCATGTTGATTACTAAAAGAGAGTTTAATCTAATTGATCTATTAGTTCGCTAGTCTATTTAAACTTAGATCACATTGCTTACTTAAAGATGTTCATATGATATAGGCTTTTAAACAGGCTAGCAGGCCTTATCAGGCTTTCAGAAGGTCAGGCTCAGGCCTCAAAAGTAAGTCTATGACAGGTCGCAGGCCAGGCTTAGGCCTTAAAAAATTTGGCAGGCCAGGCTTAGGCCTTGCAAAGCCTAGCTCGGCCTAGCCTATTCCCAACCCTGATGCTCCCACTACCTGTATTTATTGATACTCACCTCACCTCCCAGCCAGGCCCGGCCCTTAGCAAGTGCAAGGTGAGCTACGGTGTCAGGCCTCGCAATATTAGGAGCCTCGATTTTTTATTTTTTTTTCTAATATAGCATCCAAAAGTGTTAGGTATATATAATAAAATATAAAAAATCAATAGATATCTTGTAATAGTTTAGTGGTAAAATAGAATGCACTTAGGTCCTTGGTCTTGAGGTTCAATCCCAAACATTTGTGTGAATTTGAACCAAATATAAAAGTCTCAATTACATACGCAACTACTAAACCATTACAATTTAATATGCATTTCAGAGTTATCTATAAATGTAGAAAACTACTATATATCTTGAATTTTTTGTCATCTATTTCCATTAACAACACAAATTAAATTCGTTAAATAATTAATATTTTTTCTATTGTTTTAAGTTTAATCATGCATGCTAGTATTAATCTACTACTATTTTTTCCCGATATTAGTACTAGTTTATCTCTATTTAGATAGCAAAGACACTTTTTTTAAACAACAACAACCAATATACCTAAGATCTATTTTGCACTAAACAAAGTGATGATTCTTTTTAAGTTTTTGGTGTTTCTTTTTATTATGAACCCAATATTTAATATTAAAACAATTAGTGATTAGTGAAGTTCAACACAAGTTAGTTAATTCCTCTCATACAAACTTACTTTTACTTAATAAGAATGTCTATTTTTTATGTTATTTACAACTTAAATAGATGATTACCATTACTTAAAAAATCTTGTTTTTCCATAGGGACCTATTTTAATATTTGAACATGACCTCGATTTTATCGGAACGGCCCAGCTCCCAGCTAGTGTACTACCTGCACTGCCCTGAGTATGCTTTGTATGGCACTTCTCTTTGATAAAGATAATGGGCTCAGCCTTACCATTAGCAGCAGACCTAATAAGAGTTACAAGTTGCCTATGTTGAGCTATTATTCACGCCCCCTTTCAGACCATTTGTTTTCTTGTAGAGTTTTTATATAGTTTAAATTTATTAAATATAAAAAATGCTAACAATTGTCATAAGCATGCTTAATAAGTAAGCATATATAAAAATATTGTTTGGAAGTAGTATATTCAATTTTAAAATTATTTTTTACTTTTTTCCTACATAAAACTTGTTTTTTAAAAAAAAAATATTAAATACACACGTTAGCAAGTCACTTAAAACAATCGTACACCATTTCATAGTTAGGATTAGATTTTTTTTTACAATATAGTTAGGATTAGTTAATTAATTGGAAACAACTTATATATATATATATATATATATATATATATATAATTTCTTAGATTGATTTAACAAACATGACTTATAAGGTTAATTAATAGGTTTTTAATTCTTCAAAATCATGAGCTTTTAAGTTTAACCCATATTAAATTTTAATGATAATTTTAGTCCTCCACGGTATTGCAGTTTGTAAATGGTCTCTGTCTGAAAAAATATATATATAATTTTAATCCTTAAAATAGTCCCTATAAAATGCAAATGTAGACTAAAAATGAATAAATTTTTTTGAGGAACTAAAGTTGAAATCGCGTGATTTTATTTGGAATAAAAATATAGTTAACTCTAACTTAAATATATGAAATACCAATGTATTTTTTGCCTCCCCCTACATATTTTCTCCTTTTATTAATAATATATTTTATGAATAGATGGCGGATAATGAAAGTTTTTTGGAAGTGTCAACCTAATTGAGATGTTTAAGATTCTCCTTGATATATAACCGTACTCTTAATTCATAAAAAAAAAAAAACACCAAACATCATTGCATCTCACATACATTGCAAGGTCTTGGGTCCGAACTCCAGTCAATTGAACCGGATACGTTTTACGGACTGTGCTACAAATTCTTACCTTCCACCATTAGCAAATTTCTCAATATTGAAATCACAACCAACCATGAATAAAATTAAACGCAGACAACGAAAATTTTAATCTGAATAAACTTTTTTAAGAAAAATATCCTCACACTATAGTTTTACAATCTGCCTAGTCCCAAGTTAAAATTGGATATGGCCAAAAGCCAAGTCCAAAAACAATAAATAGCCACCACAGCTATCAATAAAGACAAACACCAAATTACACACAAATGCCAAGTGGATTTACCCCCACACACCTTAAGTTTCTAACCAAAATTACCTTTCACTCCATTAATTTAAGCCCTCAATTATCATACACTGTCCTTATTCAACCGTACCTTAGATTCCACTCAACCCTTCTTTCATTCATTCATTCATTCATTCATTCCCTCTCTTTTCTTTCAAAAAATTGATTGATTTAATTCATGTGACATTATTAGGGATACTGTATGTGCCTACCTTGTCAGACACTGCACCTTAGCCACCCTACACCTCTGCCATATACGGCTGTCAACGGCGGTGATTAAGGGTAGTTGAGATATGGTAACTTTTTCCCATCACAAGGTGTTCGTTATTTCCACCCCCAAAATCTTGTTCTGCTTCATTCTTCAATGCCATTAAAAACTTAGGCAAAAGTGGCTAAAATTTAAGGCAAATTCTTCTTGAGTCATCAATAAAAGGTGGGTAATATTATCCATATTGAGTTGACACAATCAAAACAATGTATTTATATAACATTAAAAATAATAAAAAATAAATAAATAATTTTGATTGGTGTCAACTCAACATGATTTGTGTTACCAACCTTTTATTGATGGATACCCAAGTTGTCCCCAAAATTTAAATACAAGGGTAAGGTATAGTGGAGGAAAGAAGTGAGACAAGTTTCCATATTTGTTGGAAACTTTTTCAGCAATCAAACAAACTTTGTCTTGACACTTAGCTTTCATTCCTTATTATCCCCAAAAATTATTAAAATTTCCTGTCTTTGTCTCTGCATTTTCATTAAATTTATCATCTGTTTTTCATTCTCTTTCTGTCAGATATCAATATTATCGTGCTGGTGAGGTTGATCCTCGTGACTCTGTGAGTGTTCAGTTTTGATTTTCATTTCATTTTTGTTTTATTTAATTTTTAATATTATGTTTTGAATTGTGTAGAATATGTCTATATCCTAATTTTATTTGGTCACTAGTTGTTACCAAGTTGTATTGATTCGCATACTTACTGGTAGTAATATTTCTTTGACAATTGCTTTTTTCCTTTCTTTTTTGCTCTTTCCCTTGATTCAACGTGAGTTAACTCACGTTCAACATTTTTTAACGTGAGTTAACTCACGCTGATATTTTTAAGATCGGTTCAATTACTTTTTAATTTAGTTCAACCGAAGTTAAAAGTGACCGCGTGAATTAACTCACGCTGAAAAATGTCGAGTGTGAGTTAACTCACGTTGAATTAAGGGAATTAGCAATTTTGAAAAGGAGAAGAGCAATTTTCTATTTCTTTTGTTTTTATTTTGAAAAATGTATACAAAAAAATATTTTTGTAATTAGTACTAATTAGCATCTATTTTTTTTCTTTTTTATTAGTAGAATAAAATGTCTTAGGACATTGTGTAAAGAACTAAAAGAAGGAAATTTGTATAAAAAAAAAAAAGTTTTTCCTTGTTCCATTGACAAAAATAATCACTTATATTTCCCTTACAAAATTTCTTTTTGGGTTAAATATATTTTTGATCCTTATAAATATACTAACTTTTTCGTTTTAGTTCTTCTAAAAAAATTTCTTCAACTTTTAATCCCACAAAAATTTTTCATCATCACTTTTGTCCCTACTTTTAAGTCAACTCATGTATAGTCTTCATATTTTGTAATGAAATTTTATAGAAATGTTTAGAATATTATAAGAATCTCTCCCAAATAAAATTAATTTTTTTAACAAAACATGAATTAAATATGAATTTTTATGTTTTCGACACTTAAAAATTCATATTTAATTCATGGTTTGTTAGAAAATTCTAATTTTTTGGAGAGATTGTTATAATATTCTACACATTTCTACAAAATTTCATTCAAAATTATGTAGACTACATATGAGTTGATTTAAAAGTATAGACTAAAAGTGGTGATACAAAACTTTTGAGTGACTAAAAACCGAAGAAAAATTTAGAAGGATTAAAACAAAAAAATTAATATATTTATAAAAATTAAAAATATATTTAACTTTTTTTATATATATATATATTTTTTAATCAATACTCTTGAGACACTCTTTAACAAAAAGATTATTTAAAATGAAAATCATGAAGAAATTTTAATCTTTAAGCAAATGTAACAATACTACTAGCTACCACTATTCTACCACCAATACCGAGAATTAATTCATATGAGATCGAGGTACTGCTTCTCAAAAGTCCCACACAATAATACATTAGAACTATTTTGGCCTAAATGCTTGTCATCTTACGTGCAAATCACTCAATTCCATTTATGTGTAATTAAACCGAATCTTACTTTGTTACTAGTTTATGATTACAAAAAACACATTGTACTAGGATTCTGTGGTTGCTCCACAGTATTTTTCTTAAGACCAAATGCAATGGTGGTGTTGAATTGCAATTTCAACATGTGGATGTGGTGCAATGGTGTGATTAAGGGTGTTGAATGTTGATAAGGAGGAAAGAGGAGTTGAAACAAATCAACACAGTTGAAGCCTGGCCAGTACAGACACGTGGCAGCATGCGGATGGATGATACAGGCGCGTGTGCCACACGCGCGGACAAGGGCGCGTCTGGCGCAGGGACTGAGATAGAGAAGATGGTTTTTGGATTAAAAGGTGACACGTGTACAAATCTGATTGGCTGGCTGGATTTTTATCATCTTAGACCATTTACAATGGCATTGTCATTCAACACTCATTCAACACCCACTTTTTCAATTCCCAACACTCCACATCATTTTCTCTCTCTTCCACGTAATAATTCAACACTCATTCAACAAATACTCTCTCCAATGGTTTTTCATTCAAAACTCTACCCCACCACTTTTTATTTCATATTCTTATTTAATTTTATATTTTTGTTTTTATAATTACATAAAATTACAATTATCAATTATAATTAAATTAAAATAATAAACACTTAACAATTTATTTTTTATTGTTTTTGTAAAAACAAAATTTATTTAAATAATTTATTTTTATTTTTTTAACTTAAAATGCAATACAATAAACTAAATACGCGGCACACAAATAATTTAAAATGCAATACAACAAACTAAGCACACAACACACAAGTAACTTAATTAGTACGATACAAATCATCTTCAATCACGAAACATTCCAAACTTTGCACATATGTGCTTCACTAGATCTGCTTGCAATTCGTGATGAACATTTGGATCACGCAATTCGGGATCCATTTCACTAAAATGAAGTTTAAAACTTCAAAAGGAAAGCTAATAGAAGGATAATAATAAGATTAAGATAGTGAAAAACTTGGTTTTTTTCTGTGTCCAAATCAAATGAACCAAGTCTCTATTTATAGAGAAAAAAAATCATGAATTTTGGTAAAAAAAAAATTTTAAAAATTAATTTGCAATGAAATAATTGAGTTCAAATTATTAAGATAATAAAAATCCAGCCACCCAATCAGATCACTACACTTGTCACCTATTAATCCAAAAACCATATTCTCTCTCTCACTCCTGCTTCTTCACTCGTTATTGTCGGCGCGTGTGCCACACGCGCCCGTTTTGGTCATTCACGCATCGCTACGTGTCACTGCTGCAGGCTTTAACAAGTGTTGAATGGCTTCAACTCCTCTTTCCCCCACATCACCATTCAACACCACTCATTCTACCATTGCACCACATCCACATGTTGAAAGTCTCATTCAACTCCACCATTGCATTTGGTCTTAATAATTTGAATTCAATTATTTCATTGCAAATTAATTTTTTAAAATTTTTTTACCAAAATTCATGATTTTTTTTGCTCTATAAATAGAGACTTGGTTCATTTGATTTGGACACAGAAAAAAAAACAAGTTTTTCACTATCTTAATCTTATTATTATCCTTCTATTAGCTTTTCTTTTGAAGTTTTAAACTTCTTTTTAGTGAAATGGATCCCAATAATAATAATTTCAACACCCATAATTCTTCTAATTACCCATTTAGCTACCAAAATCCCAACAATTATCAACATCCAAATCAATTTTCCAACCAACGTCCTCAAAACATGCCTAATTTTGGTTTTGCACCAAATTTCAACCACGCATCCTCTGTTCCAAACTTTAATTCCTATTATGGATCTATGATGGGATATTCATCTCAAACACCCCTGTTTAATGGTTATATGTCAATGGGGAATGAAAATTTTCCGAGTGTTGGTGCACCTGAATTTCCTGAATTTTCAACACAAATAACTCTTGGTGGCATGACAAGTGTTAATGAAGTCACTCCAAATCCAGAGGATTCAACTCCTAAGAACAAGAAAAACCAGCAACCAGCATGGAACACTGAACAAAATTTGGTGCTAATTAGTGGGTGGATTAAATATGGAACAAGCAGTGTTGCCGGGAGAAACCATAAAGGTGAAACATATTGGGGTAAAATTGTTGAGTATTGTAATGAGCATTGCTCATTCGATCCTCTGCGCGATGGAGTTGCATGCCGAAACCGTTTTAATTATATGAGCAAAATACTGAATAAATGGATTGGCGCTTATGAAAGCGCTAAGCGTTTGCAAGGAAGCGGTTGGTCGGAGAATGATATTTTGGCAAAAACGCAGGAATTATACTCAAGTGGGAAGAATATTCAATTTACTTTAATGGCAGAATGGCACGCTCTCCGTGATCAACCACGTTATGGTAGTCAAGTAGGAAATATTGGCTCAGGAAGTAGTGGATCTAAGAGATCTCACGACAGTGATGCATGTGGATCTGTAGGCTCTAGTGCTCGTCCAATGGGTAGGGAGGCAGCTAATAAAAAAAGGGTAAAAAGAAAAGCAAGGAAGCTGCCTTGGAGGTGGTGGATAACGAGTGGGCTGAATTCAAACAATTCAAGGAGAAAGAGCTTGAACGATTGGACATGATAGCCTTGGTGCAACAAGAGGCTAACCAATTGATGAAAGAAAGGACTAATGCTAAGAAAATGAAAATGTATCTAAAACTAAGTTCCGAGAAGAATCTCGATGATCGGAAGCAAAAGTTATTAGAGATGTTGAGCCAAGAGCTGTTTGGAAATTAATTTCAATCAAGTATTTGTCTGTATTGTCAGTGATGTCAAGTCTGTAGTGTTTGCTTTAATACTTGTCAGTGATGTCCCCGTGACTTTTGGCTTTAATGTATGAGTTATTATGTTTGAATATGTACCACGCAATTGGAATCTAATCTTTATCTGATAATTAACTCTATACAATAACTTATTTCGAATCCGTCAATGTCCACCACCCAATGTACTTATATATAGGGACTCATAGATACATACATTGAAGTATCAATATCCCAAATCTCATTCAATCTACTTCCAATAACACAAAAATTATTAATGGATCCATCAGAATATCATTTTGATATCGCAACCTACAATCAAAAATGTGAAATGGAAGAAACTTATATCGCCAACCGATTCAAAGAGCGTCGAAACAAAATATTGGAAGATAGTGCACTTCGTAGTAGAAAATATCTCAATAGAGATCATGCAGCGGCAAACCAAAGACTAATTGACGACTACTTTGCCAATGAGCCTACATATGACGATGCAATGTTTCGTCGTCGGTACCGGATGCAAAAACATGTTTGGAATGTTTCGTGATTGAAGATGATTTGTATCGTACTAATTAAGTTGCTTGTGTGTTGTGTGCTTAGTTTGTTGTCTTGCATTTTAAGTTATTTGTGTGTCGCGTGTTTAGTTTATTGTATTGCATTTTAAGTTAAGAAAACAAAAATAAATTATTTAAATAAATTTTGTTTTTACAAAAAAAAACTAGAAATTAAATTGTTAAGTGTTTATTATTTTAATTTAATTATAATTGATAATTGTAATTTTATGTAATTATAAAAACAAAAATATAAAATTAAATAAGAATATGAAATAAAAAGTGGTGGCGTAGAGTGTTAAATGAAAAACCATTGGAGAGAGTATTTGTTGAATGAGTGTTGAATTATTATGTGGAAGAGAGAAAATGATGTGAAAAGTGGGTGTTGAATGGTTTTGCCATTGTAAATGGTCTTAACTAGATTGGATCCTTTGGACTGATTATGAAACTAACCTCAGCTTGGTGTTGTTCATGTTGTGGTTTAAAGCTTTATGTACCACCCTAAAATATTTTTTGTGGAAGGGTCTTGTTAAAGAGTGTCCCTGTGACACTCTTTAAGTATTTTAAATTAAGTAATTATTCTTTAAAAATTTCAAAGTTTTCAATTTTTAATACACTGATTACACAAATTTTCATAAAAAATTATTATTTAAGGTTCTTAACTAGTGCTCATCTGTGGAATCAAACTTTGGAACTCTTCCACGGACTTAATGTTGGCTCCCCAACTTGGTTCCTTTTCAATGGTCAACTGTTTAGAATTTTTTATTTGTTTATATGTTTTTTAATTGGATTAAATATGTTTTTGTTTCCTCTAAATATTTTAACTTTTCATTTTTATTCTTTTAAAATTTTCTTCGATTTTTAATCCTGTGAAAGTTTTACATCAGAACTTTTGGTTTTTGTTTTTAAATCATTTCACGTGTATCATTCAAAATTTTAAATTTGTTTCACAGTTATGTTTAGTACTCCTTTCGATCATTATTATAAACAAAAACCTATTTTTTTAATTTATGGTGATTGTAAACCTAGCCATATTTCTAGCAGCAAACATATCCAAGATGTATTTATTCTAGATCCATTATTAAAAGCCTTATCTAAGAACTTGATAAATCAAAAGATCAATCTAAAAAAAAAATCAGTTCGAAAAAGCATTAAGAACGAGAATAAGACATTTATATAATAAAAATAAGGTTAAATATAATCAGCCATACAAAGGGTTAACTTCACTTAATCCCAATATAAAGAGAAATTAACTACTCATGCCCCGAATAGTTTTACAAGAGAAATGATATGAAGATGAATTTGCATCCAATGGTGATAAATCAAGCCAAGAATGCTCATATACCTTGAAATATCATCTCTCTCTCTCTCTCTCTCTCTCTCTCTCTCTCTCTCTCTCTCTCTCTCTCTCTCTCTCTCTCTCTCTCTCTCTCTCTCTCTCTCTCTCTCTCTCTCTCTCTCTCTCTCTCTCTCTCTCTCTCTAACACACATCCTAGAAAACTCCACTTTATTCAACTCCAAATCCTTAACAAACTGCATCCTATTTGATGTCTCTTCATTATTATTATTATTATTATCACTGAATCAATATTGATTAACCAACTAAAGAAAGCAATACATTCAATCATCAGTCACATGATCTAAAACAATTCTCCGCATTTGAAGCACAAACACCAAAAACCCAAAATTCTACAAACTTTCTAACATTTGAAAAAAAAAAATTGCAAGCAAATACAAAGGCTTGCTCGAAAGCATTACTATTTGCAATATTTCTTGAGAGCACATTTGTGCTTCAATATCTCCTTAAATTTTTAATTTTCTCAATTGGACATACTCCACAAATTTTTATTTTCATTATCTCCTTAAATTTTTAATGTTGCCACGTCAGCTGAGGTTTGGTTAAAATGTGATTAGGGGACTAGAAAAAAAAAGGAGGCGAACATAGAGAGCCAAAATAGCTCAAAAAACTTCAAAAGATTAAAATCGCACAATTGTAAAACTTCATGGTTTAAATTGCATTTAACCCTTATTTTAACACCAATGTTACCCAAGTACAGTATGTTGCTACTAATAAATTGGCTATTGCCACCATTGTAGATAATGGCAAGAAATTAAGTGGGGGACCATTTCCTATGAAACAAGCTTAGAATCGACAAAAGACAATTTTGTGACTGACATAAGATACCTCAATGGGAGACAACACCCTAACATTGTTGAAATCAAAATAAAAGAGCAACATAAATTTAGAGCATTGGTGGGCTCTGTGCGATCCCATTCAACAAGAAGTTGCCTGCATTTTCGTTGACATTATGTACTTTGTGTCTCTCCAAATTACATAAACCACACTATCTTTGGGGCAACCAACATTTGTTTTGAGAGACCTAACAAAACAGAGGGGACATTGATAGAGTACATTTTTAATTACTACTAATGGGGTCTTCGAATTTAATATTGCATTGATTAATAAGTTTATGATTTTCACGTGGACACGTAGTTATGTTATGTTACCACACGGCCATCCTCTCACGATCTTTAGTGTGTTTGCGAGGCGAAATGGAAATTTGAAATGCCGGCCATGACATGAAATATATAGGGAATATTTAATACTCATTCCGTGAATAAGTGTCATCTTTCTTATTTTCTTTTTGTATTAAAGTATTTGTTCATTTTATAATATCAATGTAACATTTATTAATTGGATTATGCTAACAAAAAGTATTAAGTTGGCATTGAAATCAACAATTTTTTTACTTTTAAAAAGTTAAATTCACAATTTTTCACCATTTTCTAATACAATTTTTCTATTTTTATTATCTTAACCAATGTCTTAAGGACACTCTTTAGCATTTCTCTAATTAATAAGGGTGTTTCAGTTGCAATTTATCTATGGGGTCGGCTTGTGCTTCATAAATCTGTCTTGTCCTCCATTCCAGTCTACTTTTTTTCCTTCTTCAAGGTTCCCTTAGGTATCATTTCTATCCTTGAATCTATTTTTAATATTTTTTTGGGGGAAAGTGGGGATAATAGGAAAATTTCATGGATTAAATGGGATACTATTTGTTCGAAAAATGAAGATGGCGGGTTGGGGGTGCGATGGTTGAAGGAATTTAACTTATCATTATGTGGTAAATGGTATTGGAGGGTGTTGGAGGAAAGAGTGAGTCTTTGGCATAGGGTTTTATGTACTAAATATGGGAAAGATGGAGGTAGGTTGCGGTTAGGGGATGGTGGAGGTTCAGTTTGGTGGCAGCAGTTGAATAATGTTGTTGAGGGTGTTGGGTTGTTGGATGGAGGATGACTGGTTAACAACATTGTTAGGATTGTGGGTGGTGGATCTTCCACTCTTTTTTGGAAGGACCCGAGGTTAGAAGGAGTTATGTTGTCAATTAGGTTCCATAGATTGTTTGAGCTGACAGAGAATAAATTGGCTTTAGTTGCTGACATGTTCCATTTAGGTTGGGGGTGAATGGGGAAGCTTGGAAGTGGAGACATAGGTTGTTTGCTTGGGAGGAGTTGGTGAGGGAGTGTGTTGAACTTTTAACTTTTGTTGTATTACATGTTGATGAGGAGGATAAGTGGAGTTGGAGATATCATTCATCTACTAGATACACTGTGAGTAGTGCCTATCAATTGTTGACTGAGAGTTTAGATCATGATGTGGTGGACAATAGTTACAGCGATTTCCATCATATCATGTGACTAAAGGAGGTTCCGTTAAAGGTTTCGTTGTTTGCTTGGCGTTTGCTTCAGAATCGTATTCCTACTAAAGACAACTTAGTGAGACGACAAGTGTTTTCCATTATAATGATCAACTTTGCACGGGCGGATGTGGGTGTAGCGAGGATAGAGATTACCTGTTTGTTTCTTGTGTTTTTTGTGGTAATATTTGGTATTTGATTTGTGGCTAGTTGGGGATTTTTTTCGGCATCATCTCGCAACATATTATCGCATCTTCATCACTTCTGTAGCTTAGGAGATTTTTTTTAAGAACATTTGTTTAGCCTTCAAGGTGATGTGGCTAGCAGTTGTTTATGTTATCTGAATAGAGAGAAACAGACGTATTTTTCAACATAAGGAGGAGCCTATTCATTCCATCTGTGACCAGGTTAAACTTCTAACTTTTTGGTGGTTTAAATCAAAGTTTGTTTCATTCGATTTTCACTACAATGTTTGGAGGCAAAACCCTTTGATGTGCCTCACGTAATTTAATTTTTCTCCTTCTCCTTTGTTGGTCCTTGTTTTTTTTCTCTCTTCTTGAATTGTATCTTGGATCTTTGATGTCTTCCTAAGCACTCCTAGAGTTGGTTGACACTTTTTTGTGGTAATATATTTCATTTTAGCCTCTTCAAAAAAAAAAGGATGTCTCAGTAAATGATACATATTTTTCCATTAAAATCAACATTATTAATCATTTTTTAATAACCGTGTAAAACTCAAATGAAACGCTTAATGTGAGACGGAGGGAGTACTACAAAGTTAAAATGTTAAAGTTCATTGTGCGAAAAAAATGTTAAAGTGCATGTAATACTTCCTCTGTGTTTATTTATAAGATCATTTATAAAAAATTAATTATCACTAAATGTAATACCTCTATAAATTTATAAATGCATTTATTACATTTTTTTATCACTTATTAACTCTATCAATTTGTCTTGGAATATAGAAAAAAATTACTAAATGAATTTATACACAATGAGTAATTTATAAAAAAAAAACGTGTAATATTAGCATATGCAATATTGCATAGGATAGAAAAACCCAGTAAGAGTCACATATATTTTAGACAAATTTATTACCTCAACAACACTTTTAATACTCTTGATTTTTGTTAGAGATTTCTATTATAACAGACGGAGGAAATTTTATAAAAAAATTAAGTGACTTGGATGTCGTCATGACTCACTAGGATATGACAGATTTCAAGACATAAAGAGCGTTGATAAAGATATTTACATATTATTCACCAACGAGATTTTTGTGTTGACAATAAAATTGGAACTCATGTTGCGGGTATGAGTTAACTCCTTACTAACAAAATCAACATGCATTGACAAAAAAAAACATGTAATGTTGCTCCCTCGGTCACATAATTACTATCATGTATGCTTATTTCACACAAATTAAAAAATATTATAATAAGAAAAGTAGAATATATAAGTTTCATTTTATTATCTATATATATATATATATATATATATATATATATATATATATATATATATAGGCTTAAATATGTAACAAGTCCCTGTAAGTTGGCGCGTTTTTGGTTTTCGTCCTTGTATCTTTTTTTGTTGCGAAACAACCCTTGTAAGTTGTTAACTTTTTGCAATTGGTCCCTAACGTAGATTCCGTCAAAAAAAAGTTGTGCTGGCTAACGGAGGCACACGTGTCACATGCTGAGATGGCAAAAGACACTTATGTGGCATGAAGGATGAATAGTGGTGTTATACGAGGGACTAAAACCAAAAACGAATTTTTACATTGGGATGATATTAAAAAAACATAATCATCAAATTTTGAAATTTAAAAACATATTTTTCCACCTTATTCTCTGTTCTTTCTTTCTTCTTCATTCATTTCATGCCCAGCTGCTCATAGTTGCTACAACTTCACCATTTCAGCTTAAATTCATTACATACGCAACATAAAAGACCCAAGATAAAATCAACAGAACCATAAACAAGTTTGTCTTCTTTCTTGAGTGTTGCAGCTTCTTCTTCAACTTCTCATTTTTGTTTATTCCCAAATCTTTCATTACAATAGTCCAATCTTTCAGAAGCTCTTCACAATTACAATCACATGGAAGCTTATTGACATATGATTGTGATGCTTCAGTTGCTGCTACTGGACGAAAATATGGAGTATGTCCTTCAATTTCATCATCCCATATGAACAACTTACAACTACTAGCACCCTAAAACAAAATCAAACATATGCATCTTGTAATTACATTAAATTGTGCGAAAATAAATAGAAAACAAAGTATTGTAACAACAAACTCACCATAAAGGTTGGGCATTTCCAATATCTCCTTTTAGGGTTGTCATGTGAATTGGAGATGAGCATCCTCGCATTATTTTGTTGCAACCACATATAGGCAACTCATTTGATGATGATTGAGAAATGGAATGAGAAGACATTGTTTGAAGGAATCCTCTTAGGCACAAACTATGAGCAGTTGGGCATGGAAGGAATGAAGAAGAAAGAAAGAACAGAGAGAGGAAGAAGGTGGAAAGATATGTTTTTAAATTTTAAAATTTGATGATTACGTTTTTTTAATATCATCCTTATGTAAAAATTCGTTTTTGGTTTTAGTCCCTCATATAACACTACTATTCATCCTTCATGCCACATAAGCATCTTTTACCATCTCAGCATGTGACACGTGTGCCTCCGTTAGCCAGCACAACTTTTTTTTGACAGAATCTGACGTTAGGGACCAATTGCAAAAAGTTAACAACTTACAAGGGTTGTTTCGAAACAAAAAAAGATACAGGGACGAAAACCAAAAACGCCCCAACTTACAGGGACCTTTTACATATTTAAGCCATATATATATATATATATATATATATATATATATATATATATATATAAAGCGAAATATGTAGTTAAGAGGTGATTTGGATAATATTAATTGAAGGGATACTTGAAGAAAGAGAAAAAGTAAACGGTGTTACATTGAAAATTTGTATCTCGTATTCATACTCGTATTCGGAATTTGTGTCCCACAAGATTAATGTAATAAATAAAATAAATTTTGTCTAACAAGTACAAACAAAATGATCTTGCACCATGCAAAAATATCCTTTTTATTACAAAAAGGGTAAACACCAAAAAACAAAACTAGGCATAAACTAATCGAGGGGTAGCTAGTGATCCCCAACATATCAGCATCCAATAGGTGATTAAACTGAGTCGGACATGACTCAAAAAATAGAAAATTGGCATTCAAAGAACACCCAAATTAAATAAAGTATCAAGACACGGGTTCAATTCGCTTCCGGTATGATCCCAATCCACATCCAACAATCTACGAATATTCATGACGAGAGCCCTCCCACATGGCGTACCACACCCTCCCGAGTTGAGAATCTTCACCACCGCTGCCGAATCAACATGCACATCAATGCGTGTAAAACCAAACTTTCTCGCATATCTCAAACGTTCAAACACTCCCCACAACTCTGCTATAAAGGCACTACACGTCTCCACACACCGAGCCACTCTCCTTGGCTACCTCTAATATATATAACCCCTCCACATCCAGCTATCTCACCCTCCTTACACGAGCCATATGTTTTCGATTTAACCCAACCATATGGCGGAGGTTTCCATCCTATAAGAACTACATTTAGCCATAAAGGCATTGATAATGCATAATTAGATTAATAAGTCACATCATATCCCATTTAATTTAATGATGAGATTTTTTAATCCAATTATAAAAACTAACTTATGCATGATACAAAACTTGCCTCACTTATGCATCATAAAGTTGCTTCCATGAAATATATGTATCTTGCTCTCTTTTTCAGGTTGGCGATTATAATTCATGCATAGTCATAACGTAGTAATCAGTATGACCTGGATGAAAGCAAGTGACAAGTCACCTTTATTGCAACAAAGTGAAGCTTTTGTGGGGTCACTAATATAATGGGTTTGACCTCGTCATGAAACTCAGAACTGAGCTGGCTAACTTGCGGATTAAATTTGCCTTAGTTGGAGCATGTTCAAGACTTGATGATGAAAAAGACAAGGTGCATGCACATATTAGGATATAGTTTCTTGTACTACTTGACCACTTATCTTGCTAAAATTTGTAATATGCATGTAAACATAAGTTAAGTTACATAACAGTGAATTTACCAACATATATAGTGTCTCACACTTAGCCGATAACTGATCCATTATGATCAATGGATACGAAATAATAAAATAATAAAATAATAAAATATTACAATGAAAATGATCATGTCTTATCATTTATATAGTTTTGAGATTAATACTAGTAATTAAACATGTGAGAAACACGCTAATAATACACATAAACATTTCAAAAGCCATTGAAAATTAACAAACGAAAACCTTGGTCATAACCAAATAAATTTCTTCCACGTATGATCAATGGTCAAGAATAATGTAAGATCCAAACTCTAGAGTCTTCAAACTCATCCATCTTTTGAAATTAAATATTTGCTAGTGTCCGCTCGGATTGACTATAGGTGATCTCCAACATGATCAATTTAACTACATAGGATTTTGATTTTGGTGATAACCGTCATAAACTCCTTACTTAAAATATGGTATCGACAAAACGAGTTATTCTTAGACATTTTAGTAAGCATATAGAGTATAATCTTGAGACAAACTAAAAGTAACACCAAAAAGCACGCAAAGAAACATAACGGTGAAACCATAAAATTTCTTCAAAATTGAGACCTCAAAATTTTCGGTTTTCAAATTTTGGTCTTAGCATTTTTACAAAAGTTCGCTTTTCATGTAATGAGTGACTTTTTTTTATAAGATGTCAACGTTGAAACCTTAAAATATCATTAACTTAATAACTTAATTGTTTATTCTTTAATTTAAAGTTATAGAAAAATTAATAAAGTTTAAATACTAAATAGTTATATCATTAAACTAGTGATATTTAAAACTCTTATCAATGATATGTCATCAAATAAAGTCGGTTGAAACATGAACTTTATTAAAAAAAATGAAAGACTAAAATTGATAACATAAAGTTTGGATGGACAAAAATTCAGAATCCTTTTTGAAGAACTAAAAATAAAAAGTAATATACTTAGAGTGACCAAAAATATATTTACCCCTAATTTGAATCATTATGTACACGACCTCCCCAAACACCTGAAATTCAATAATTATTTGGTACCTTTTTTTTCTATAATTCATGAGAGACGAAAAGAAAAAAAAACAATATATGAATAAAATAACTTTCTCTCTCTTTTCCCTTTATCAAACTCTGGTTGTCACAACTATTTTTTTTTCTTGATATACCAAAGATAAGTGATTAAGGGTCAATTTTGACCCAAAAATCACCCTTCCAAATTGATTTTCTTTCTCTTTTAATTAAATAAGTGATTTTAACATATTTTTAGTTTTCTTTCTAGTGCGGTGTTTATTTGATTTAGGTTGAAAGATTAGCTTTGATCAAGTGTAAATTCAATCAATGACTTTTGCGTCGTCAATGTTGCATATTCGGAAATATGAATATTTCGGTGGCTTGAATATAGTCATATTTGTAGGCATATGTAGTCTGTCATTTTAAGCTATTAACATGAATGTTGTGAGTTTGTTCGTATATTCATCCTTTTTATTTTTAGTGACTTTGAATTTGTATTGTATACTCTATCATCTTTTTGATACTTTTTTTAAGAATATAATTTGGTACTCTTACTTTTATTTCTTTTTGGAAGGAATAATTTGGTACTCGTATGATGATGTGCTTGGCACTATTATACCAGCACATTTTCTTTTTGACACAGGCAGTATACCAGCACATAGTGGCTCACATTACTTAACAAAAATGTTATTGGAACTTTTTTATTAATCTAAAGTTTGCCAAAATAACACAGTGGAGTATCAATTAATGATTACTTGCTCCGATTTTTGTTTTTAGAGGTGCTCCAATTTTTTTTTATAAACTTATTTTTTTTTCTATAATAAAAAGAACAATAATTACTCGACAAGATCAAACAATTCCCCGTATAATATTTAATCCGGCCCCTCTTCTCTACATGTAATCATGCATTTGATCAATTACAAAAAAAATAAAAATAAATCATGCATTTGAGCTACCTCCATTAATTACATGCAGAAAAAATTTAGTACTTATGTTATGTACATGAAAACATTTAATTGTTATCTAGTTATTGATTTGCTAAATGAGTCATATAATAAGGAATCATAGAGTATATGATGACATTTCATCATATACTCCATTTTAACACCGGTCCATGTTTTTTGTCAAAAAAAAAACCGGTCCATGTTTGCTAACAATCAATTTATCATTGCCTAAAATACAAATTAAAATTCAATAGGGATTAAAATAATTTTATAGGAATAAAAAATTCTACACGTATTTTAAATTTTATGAAAGTTTGATAGCTCAATTGATTTAAATTAAATGTTAAAAGTTTTTTTTTAAGAGATGTTAAAAGGTTAATGGGTTAAAAAGTCCAGAGTACAAATTTCTAAAAAAAAATATGAATAAAAATATATTGAATCATTCGATTAACCTAGCTAACCTTATTTTTTGACAGTAACTTTTTGATTCATCATAGATTGGACAGTTTCCTCGACAAATTTCATTCAATCTTGAAAATTTTAAGTCAGCAGAAATATTGTGTTATTGGGTTATGAGTTATGACTTGCATGACATATATAGAAACACCTTTTAATAAGACCAAGTGCAATGGCTAACCTTTTATTGGGTTATGAGCTAACCTTTTAATATGACTTGCAGAAATAAGTGTTTTGGCTCTATGAAAATGCCAAAGCCAACTGATACTATTTAGTAATATAAAATAAGTTTTGTTGGTAACGTGGGACAAAAAGAAACTAGAGTTATTTTTAGTGGGAATCAAGTATTTTGTTTACATTTGGTAGAGATTAATCATTTGAATCGATTAAGATTTTTTTAAATAGCAAATATATGTTATTTTGAGAAATCAAATTGATTAGGGCTATAATAAATGATAAAAAAATTTCTTGAAGAAATTAAACATTGTTGTATTTTTACAGTTGAATTTAAATTCAGAATCTCTTATTGAATTAGAAGAGATTTTTTAACAACTCATCCATGTAATTTTGTTTAACATTTTGTCCAAAAAATATGGGATTTTGTTGAACATCTTATCAAGTGATTTTGGGAACACAAGATAGGTTAAGGTTTAATATATCCAAAAAATTGTGTTTTCATAAATAATGCCAAGATTAAGGCTACACACATGTATATGTAATGGACAAAATTATTTTTTAAAAAAAAGAAGAAGATAAAACCAAAATTAGAATATACATGTAATTTGCTAAAAATGGCGTTGACAACCTCTTCACCACAATTTCAATCTATCAAAGTCTTGTTTCCTATTACTTTTAGGAGCCAAATTCGGAATCAATAGAATGATGAGTTGAATCTCTTTGGTCGAAACCAACTAAACAAAGAAAACAAACAAAAAGCACAAAGAAAAAAAAAAGAGTAAAAATAAAAATAAAGAGAAGATTTAATTTATTTATTTTTAAAAAAAAAGACAAGAAAAATTAAAAGTAAAAACAAAAAACAAAAGCCAGTTACTGGTTCCAACCAACCTTTTCTGTTTCCTTGTCAATCTAACAGCACAACAAGTTTGTATCATCAAAATCTAAACACAACCCATTTTTCAAAACCAATTAAGGAACCAAAATCTGAGGAAAAGTTTCAAACTTGACTTTTGGGTTTGGTGTTTTTCATCTTGTTTTTTTCCTTATTTTTTCCTGCAGAAATGCTTTTTTCTGCAACTTTTTTACCCTTGATGAAAATCATGCATTAATGGAACCAAAAGGGTGAAGGGTATGTGGAAAGTTGAAAGCATATAGAGAGAAGAATCAATGAACAAAGAGTTTAACAGCATTGTGAAGGTTTGGGAAGCAGCAGTTAGAAAATCAGCTGGACCAAAGAAAAGGGTAAACAGAATATTCACAACACCAATGTCTGTTTCCCATGTTGATGATGATAATGATGTTTACCATGTTGAGAAGATTCTCAACAATGGTGATTTTTATACAGGTCAATGGTTGAATAATTTTCCTAATGGTCAAGGTAAATATCTATGGACAGATGGTTGTATGTATGTAGGTGAATGGCTAAAGGGTAATATCACAGGTAAAGGTAGGTTTAGTTGGCCTAGTGGTGCTACCTATGAAGGTGATTTCAAAAATGGTTTTATGGATGGTAAAGGGACTTATATAGGTTCTAATGGTGATACTTATAAAGGTTTTTGGGTTATGGATATGAAAAATGGTAAAGGGACACAAAGTTATTGTAATGGTGATTTTTATGATGGAGAATGGAAAAAAGGGTTGCAAAATGGACATGGGAGGTATCAATGGAAGAATGGGAATCATTATATTGGTCAATGGAGGAATGGCTTGTTTGATGGAAATGGTACTTTGATGTGGCAAAATGGGAATAGATATGATGGTTGTTGGGAAGAAGGTTTTCCTAAAGGGAATGGTACATTTAGGTGGAGTGATGGTAGTTTTTATGTTGGTGTTTGGAGTAAAGATTCAAAGGAACAAAGTGGTACTTATTATCCTTCTTCTGGTGATTCTGATGATGATGCTCATTTGGATTGGGATCCTATGGAGCTTTTTTCTGTTGATTTAGTTGATTGTTATGTTTGTGATCTTGAGAAAGTTTCAATTTTTCCTTCACAGAAGAATTTGAACATGTTTGGTTTAGAGGAAGATAAACAGTTATTGTCTAAGAAAATTACTGATGTTAATGGTAGGGGTAGGTGGATGTCAGGGGATGAAAGGGTTAGTAATTATAGTTCTGAAGATGGTTCTTATAGCAGTTATGATGGATCAAGGAGTCCTATGATTGATCATTCTGTTCCAAGAGTGCCAAATTTGAGATTAAAAGCTCCAAAGAGACAAGGAGAGACTATATCCAAAGGGCATAAGAATTATGAGCTCATGCTTAATTTGCAGCTAGGTATCAGGTACTTATCATAGTTTTTACTTTTGATGTGATTAATTTTCATTTTTCATGTTTAGGAAGCTTTCTAGTTTAACTGTGTGTTTGGTTTTGTGCCCAAAATTGATTTTGACTTAATTAATTGTATAAAATTGGTCGAACGTAAAGTCATTAATGTTTGGATGCATTCATGAATAAAGTGATCTTTGCTTCGTGTTTGGATAGTTTGGATCAGAATTTCTTTTGTGTGTCTACATGTTAGTTAATATGTTTGAGAATTGATTCTATTCTAATAGAAATATTAGCTTTTAAGTATAATTGATTTTGAGACTAGAATCAATATTCAATTCTGAAGTTCGAAGCCAGACATAACAATTCATGGTCAAATTACGTCTGACTTACCCAATCGAGATTCTGGGAGGTTCAAACATAGATTTTGCTTTCTTTTTTTGCCTTTTCCTTTCGTTCTAAGTGATATACTGATAGCTTGTATCTTTTAGGACGAGGACTTGGCTTATTTTACCATGCTATTGGTGCAATGATGAATAAGGCACTCAAGAAAAAATAATTTTCCTTTCCTTGATTCTAATTTTAATTGCACCTTTATTAATTTGTTGTGCCATAGCACAGACATGCTGTTGGAAGACCTGCTCCAAGTACATCTCTTGATTTGAAGTCTTCTGCATTTGATCCAAAAGAAAAAGTATGGACTAAATTTCCACCAGAAGGATCCAAGCACACACCACCTCACCCATCTTGCGAGTTTAGATGGAAAGACTACTGTCCAGTAGTGTTCAGGTAATCTTTTGATGCAAAATTCTTATTGTCAATTAGGTGTGTCGTGTTTTGTATCAGAACCTGCACTTGTTGAGTATACTCTTATGAATTTGTAACCTCTCTCTTAAGCCACAAAGAGGTTGACGATATATGCTTGTAGACAGTGTTGCTAAATAGCGGCTATAGTGCTAGAGCGTAGCAGAATTTGAACAAAACGCTTTTGTTCTGTGATGCACTATGTATTTAGTAAAAAATGTTGTCAAATAGAGAATATAGTGGCATGGAATTTGAACTAACAACTATGTTCTATGATCTGCAATTGACAACACTGCTTTTAGGATTTTTTTTTTTTTGTTTTCTCTAGAATATGGTTGTGATAACATTAATAAGATCATCTCTATATATACAAATATTCTGAACAACAC
The DNA here is from genome assembly GCA_018208015.1 of Medicago ruthenica. Classification (NCBI taxonomy): domain Eukaryota; kingdom Viridiplantae; phylum Streptophyta; class Magnoliopsida; order Fabales; family Fabaceae; genus Medicago; species Medicago ruthenica. The sequence goes on along the minus strand of CM031378.1, from coordinate 27,721,581 downwards.
TGCACTATTTTTTAGGAGACTTTGTTCATTGATGCTGTAATTGTTTCTTGATCTTTATATACAAAGATTCTGACAATAGAACTTATCTGCTTCTCCGAATTCACCGATCCTAATGGTTCATTGCTTTTATATTTGCAGGGCTCTAAGAAAATTGTTCAAAGTAGATCCAGCTGATTACATGATATCATTATGTGGGAATGACGCCCTTCGAGAGCTCTCCTCCCCTGGAAAAAGTGGAAGCTTTTTTTATTTGACGAACGATGACCGATACATGATAAAGACCATGAAGAAATCAGAAGTAAAAGTGAGTAGTTCCTTCTTAGTTGGCCAGATATAATATAAGGCTATAAGCCATTAAGCCTTAAGGTTTTGTAATGCTCCTCTTATTCCGAGTTTTTGAAACTTGGTGGAATAATACTATACATTACTAAAGAACAACACTGTATATTTTAGGCATGTATTGTATACTTGTCACATTATATATTTTTGAATTAGTTTCAACTATTTTTCAAGTTTACAAGGCTTCTTTGACATGATAGCTTTCAGTTGTAGCTTCATTATAGATATCGTTTTATTTATGTACTACTGAATTATATTTCAGTTGGAACTGTTTAAAATGATTGCAGGTTTTCTTGAGAATGCTTCCTGGTTACTACAAACACGTTCGTGCATTCGAGAACACTCTAGTCACCAAGTTCTTTGGCCTACATTGTGTTAAACTACCAGGAGCTTCACAGAAAAAGGTAATGTTGTGTTTTTGTATAAACTTCTACTTTGACAGAAATACTTATAATAATAATTGACTACACTCGATAAATTTCAGGTTCGGTTCGTCATCATGGGAAATCTATTTTGTTCACAATACGCAATTCATAGGCGTTTTGACTTGAAAGGTTCAACGTTTGGACGTACAACAGATAAATCTGAGGAAGAAATAGAGCCTACAACAACACTTAAGGACCTCGACCTAAATTATATATTTCGGTTGCGAAAGTCTTGGTTTCAAGAATTCTGCAGGTACTTATTAATCACTTCTTGTCTCACTCAACATGTGTATCAAGAAATCCAAATTGTGTGCAGTCATAAGTTTGTGCAGTCACTATCTCAGTCATTGGATGAAGATCAGATAGTTCATTTACAAACTCGTAATATGAACTGTCTGATCTATATCCAACGGTCAAGATGCAATGACTGCAGGAATTTTCAACTGCATCAAATCCATTTTCATGTACCAAGTAGGATATTTAACTATACTAGTTTTTGTTAAATTAAGCACAATTGATATTTTTACTTGTGCTATGTGAATAAAACATGGTTACATTTTGTAACATTTTTTCATACAGGCAAGTGGATAAGGACTGTGAATTTCTTGAACAAGAAAGAATTATGGATTACAGTATGTTGGTTGGTCTTCATTTTCGAGGAGTATCATGTAGTGATGCCGGTACACCTTCTCGCAGTTCTGGCGCTCAAACTCCAACAGGTTATGTCCTATCTTAGATGGGTTTTCTTAGGTTTTTATTTTTTATATGAATATTTGCTGAATTCATTACATATATTGCAGGTAACTTCGACGATGGAGCTCCTCGTCTTTCTGGAGTCGATGTGGACCGTATCGTAGTAGATCCTAGCCGGTATAGTCTTTCACACACATAATAGCAAAAGTTTCAAAAATTTCAATAACTATAGTTTTGATAGCTAAGTTGTAACTAAATGGTTACATTTTCTGAAAATATTTGCATTTTGTTTCAATATTTCAGGTGGATTCAATTAGGTATAAACATGCCAGCGCGAGCTGAAATGACTACGCGAAAAAGTTGTGACACACCACAGTTGGTTGGAGAACCAACAGGGGAGATATATGAAATCATAATCTTTTTTGGTATAATAGATATATTACAAGACTATGACATTAGTAAAAAGCTTGAGCATGCTTACAAAGCATTTCAATATGATGCAACTACAATCTCTGCCGTTGATCCAAGACTATACTCGAAACGGTTTCGCGATTTCATCTACAGAGTTTTTGTTGAAGACACTTCTTGAGGGTTTTGTTTTTGAAATCTGACCAATGCACATCATTAGTTGGAGGGTATTTTGTGATTGATATGTTACACATTTCTCAAGTTTGTTCATTTTCCCTCTCTATAGTTTGTCAATTTTTCATTTAATTTTTGTCACAGCTAATGTATGTTGTAGTGTAGATTCTGAGAGTTACTAAAGCCTTTTCCAATTGTACATGAAATCATCAAAAGGGTAAAAAAAAAACATTGGAAATTATACATTTTTGTACATGAGGTTGAGAGTATTGGTATTTTTTTTTATTATGTTCAAAAAGTATTAATCATTCTTACCAGTACCACGTTCTAATGGTATGAGATTTTTGTTGGATCAGTTGCGCAGCATTAAGAAGAAGAACAATGAATAATACGAAAACAGGGAAGAAAGAATGAAAAACAGAGCATACGAATTTGTAATGTGTAATTTTCATTAAGTGATGAGTATACGTATTACATGGCTTTATATACACAAAAATGTCACTTGCTTACATCACAAGCTAAGTAACAAACTCTAACAAACTCTTAACAACCTCTAACAAACTCTTAAACAGACTCAGACTCTGGCTTCTGAAGCTTCAGACGCTGAACTTCAGCTTCTGAAGCTTCTGACTCTGAACTTCTGCTTCTGAACGTTCAGACTCTGAAGCTTCAGCTTCTGAAGCTTCAGACTCTGAACTTCAGCTTCTGATCGTTCAGTATCTGATTTCACTACAGTTATGGATTAATTCTCAACACTTCCCCTTAATTTATAACTGTTGAATATTGAGGACACCAAGTTTCTTCCTCAAAAACTCAAATCTGTCAATTTTCACAGCCTTAGTAAATCCATCTGCAAGCTGCATTTCTGTAGGACAGTACTGCACTTCAATCATTCCATTAGTCACCTGCTCCGTAATGAAATGGAATCTAGTCTCAATGTGTTTGCTTCTACCATAAGAGATTGGATTCTTAGCAAGACTTATGGCAGATTTGTTGTCGATTTTCAATGTTAGAGGTTTCACAACTTCACACTTGAGCTCTTTCATCATTGAGTCCAACCACAAAGCTTGACATGTTGCAAAGGTTCCTGCAATGTACTCAGCTTCACAGGATGAGAGTGCAGTAACAGGTTGCTTCTTGGTGCACCATGATATGGCAGCATCATTGAACTTGAAGACATAACCTGAAGTACTTCTTCTATCAGTCAAGTCCCCACACCAGTCACTGTCTGAGTACCCTATGAGCTCATTCACTTCACTTCTACTTCCATTAGGAAACAACAAGCCATAATCCACAGTTCCTTTGATGTATCTAAGGATCCTCTTTACAGCTATCAGATGAGGTTTCCTTGGATCATGCATGAATCTGCTAATTACACTGACTGAGTAGCAGATATCTGGCCTGCTATTACATCTGTACCTCAATGATCCAACCATTTGTCTGAACTTGGTTGTATCTACTTTCTCTTCTCCACTCCACTCATCTAATTTTGAGTTTGTTTCTGATGGATTTGAGACGGAATTACAGCTTTCTATCTCAAACTTCTCTAGCAATTCACCTATGTACTTTTGCTGATGCATAACCATTCCTTTCTTTGATTTCACAAATTCCATTCCTAAGAAGAATGAAAGCTCACCAAGATCAATCATTTCAAATTCTGACTTCAGTTTATCTTTTACTTTCTTAATCTTTGATGTTGTGCTACCAGTAATGAGTAGATCATCAACATACAGACAGATTATGATAGTTTGTTCATCACTGAGATTCTGAACATATACACCAAACTCAACTGAACACTTTCTGAAGCCTATATGGATCAGGAACTGATCAATCCTCTTGTTCCATGCTCTAGGGGCTTGCTTTAATCCATATAAAGCCTTATGGAATTTGTACACCATATTCTCCTTGCCTGCAATCTCAAAACCTGGAGGTTGTGACACAAACACTAACTCTTCAAGTGGACCATTTAGAAAAGCTGACTTGACATCTAACTGATAGAGCTTCCACTCATTTTTGCAAGCAAGAGCCACTACTAATCTCACGGTTTCAATTCTTGCTACTGGAGCAAACACCTCATTGTAATCAATACCATGTTTCTGCAAGAAGCCTCTAGCCACCAATCTTGCTTTATACTTTGAAACCTTGCCATCTGGATTCAACTTCAGTTTGAACACCCATTTCACATCAATCTTCTTTTTCTTCTCTAGCAGGTTAACAAGTTCCCAGGTTTGATTCCTTTCAATTGATTGCAGTTCTTCTATCATAGCTCTTTTCCACACATCAATTTTCAATGCTTCTTTATAATTGATGGGTTCAGAATCTGCTAGTAATGCAAAATGAATAAGATCCCCTTCATCATTCACTGCATTGTCAGGGATGATTTCACAATCATTCAGCCTGCTAGGTGCTTGTCTAACTCTTTGAGACCTCACTGGTGCTACTTCTACTTCTGGATCATTTTCAACATCATCATGATCCTCTTCATTTTATGATTCATCACTTGAATCAGGGTATAAACAGGTTCACTTTCCCATTTCCACTGCTCAGCTTCATTCACTATCACATCTCTACTGATATGAACTTTCTGAGTTACAGGGTTGTACAGCTTGTATGCACCAGTTGGATGATAACCTATAAGTATCATAATCTCACTTTTATCTTCAAGCTTACTTCTTCTAGCATCTGGCACATGTTTGTAGCACAAAGAACCAAAAACCTTGAAATGCTTCACACTAGGTTTCTTTCCACACCAAGCTTCTTCTGGTACTTTCAAATTTAGCTTCTTTGTAGGGCATCTGTTTAGGATGTAAGCAGCTGTGGTGACTGCTTCACCCCAAAACTTGTGTGGTAGGTTCTTCTGCTTAATCATGCTTCTGGCCATGTTAAGCAAGGTTATGTTCCTTCTCTCTACAAGACCATTGTGTTGTGGTGTATATGGGGCTATTATTTCATGAGCAATTCCTTGATTCATGCAGAAAGCTTCAAATTCCTTGGATGTATACTCACCTTCACCATCTGTCCTCAAAATCTTAATAGCTTTATCACTCTCTTTCTCTATTAATCTTTGAATTTTTTGAATACCTCCAAAGCTTCACTCTTAAGCTTAATAGTATACAACCATATCATTCTTGTAAATTCATCAACAAAAGTAATGAAATATTTACTACCACCCAAAGAAGCTGCCTCAAAAGGTTCACAGATATCAGAATGAACTACTTGGAATGCCACACTTGCTCTCTTAGGTGCTTCAGACACAAAGGGCAACCTACTCTGCTTGCTCTTCACACACACTTCACAAATAGTTTTTCTGATGTTCAGTTTAGGTAAACCATGCACCAATTCTTTAGATTCCAATTCACTAAGGCTTCTAGAATTCAAGTGAACGTACCTCAGATGCCATAGAGCTTCAGCATCTTCACTCACTGTTGCAGACAGCCACATCATCTTATCACTTGAGATGCTGCATCTGTAGGTTCTGTTCTTTGACATGGTAGACTTTAGCACTAAGTTCTTCCTTGCATCAAACAGTTTCAATGAATTGCCATCCATTGTTACTGAGAACCCCTTCTCCACTAATTGACCTATGCTCATCAGATTGCACTTCATATCTGGAACATAGAAAATATCTTCAATAATGATTCTCCCACCATCATTGCTCCTAACCACCATATTTCCACTACCTTCTGATGCAAGCTTTCTACTGTCAGCTAATTTGATGCTAGTTTTCTTGCTAGAATCAAAATTAGTTAACCATTCTCTGTGAGCAGTCATATGATTAGAGCATCCAGAATCAAGATACCACTCTTCATTCTTGATCTTATCTTCGCATGTAGTAGCCATCATCAAGACTGTATTGGAACCATCTCCATGAGCTATGTTTGCTTCCTCATCAGTTCTTTTCTCTTTCTTGAACCAGCATTCATCAGCAAAATGTCCATACTTTTCACAATTGTAGCACTGAACTTTACTTTTATCAAAGTCCTTCTTCTTATTCTGTCCTTTGCCAAAACCTCCTCTTCTTGAAGATTCACTTTTGTCATCAGTTTTAGACTTTCCATTTTTGGACCAGTTTGTTCTTCCCTTTCCCTTTTTCTTTAAGTTCTGGTGATTTCCCTCCTTCTTGACTGTTTGTGCTTGAAGGGCTTGTTGTACAGATCTTTCAGAACCTCTATCAATCACTAACAGTTCATGTGCTTCCAGTGAACTTTGCAATTCTTCAATCTTCATAGTTGTAACATCCTTTGCTTCTTGGATTGCTACTACTATGAAATCAAACTTTGGACTCAAGGATCTCAATATCTTTTCTACTACCATCTGATCTGAGATGTTTTCACCACAATTTTTCATCAGATTCACAATCTCAATAATTTTTGAGAAGTAATCACTTACTTTCTGATCTTCCTCCATTTGCATCATCTCATACTTCCTTCTATATGACTGCAACTTGAATTGTTTCACTTTTTCTCCCCCATTGTGATAGTTTTCCAGATTGTCCCACGCTTCTTTGGATCTTGTGGCCTTTGATATCTTCTCAAAATGCTGATTATCAACATTTTGTTGAATGTAGAACAGAGCCTTGCAATCTTTCTTCTTCGCTTCTTTGAATGCCAACCTCTGTGCTTCAGTTGGATTTGCCCCCAAATCCTCATAGCCATTCTGCACCAGATCACTCACATCTTGTGCGCCAAAAAGCGATTTCATCAATGCGCTCCATCGTTCCCAGTTCTTGCCATCAAGAACCAGAATGTTTGATACAAAACCGTTGTTACTCATCTTTGCTTTGATCCAGAAATCAACACACATCTCACTCAGTGTTTCCCAATGATGATTTCTGTTGGTAGCAACAAAAGTAAGTATTTTAATATTGTCTCCACAGGGACTAGTGCGCTATCTCAAGCCGTTCAACAATCGTTATCGTTTTGAGTAAGGGTTTTAATCATTTGTTTGCATAAAAACTATTGGAATGGAAAAGCGGAAATAAAGACGACAAACAATAGGGAATAAAAGCGTTGAGATCGGAGTTCCTCAATCGAGCATCGATAATAATCTAATAATCATGCATATGAATTCTAGCGTTTTAGCGAAATTATCACGTATCACTCGACAAAGTCATTCGTGTCCAAATGACGTCGTGAGATCGTATCGTATCGTTTAATAGACAATTTCCCAATCTATCAAACGATCCGAAAGCTTTACGTTCCGACACTTAATGTGATTATCAAAACCAAATTCCATGTCTAGAATTTCTTATTTTGATAGAAGATTATTCTCACCAAAGATTCAAAAGTATTCGTCAATAACATTTAAATCAAACATAATAATGAATAGCAAGAATAAACTCAATATCACATAAGTTGCTAGAATCACATATTTAAAGATCAAAGATTACATCTAAGCTAGATAAAGTACCTCCAATCCCAACAAAGGGGAGTTAGTTGTTCATTTTCATGACAACTATACAAAATTGTAAAGAAAGATGAAGATCCAAGCCTAAGTTCTTGATTTCCCAAAGAGTCTTAGTTGATTCCTCACTTCAATCACTCTTGCTCCATGAAAATCACCTCTCTTAGCCCTACTTTCTGTCTAAAACTATAACCTAATAATATTACACACTGTAATAATGATAATACAGTGATATCTCTCAAAAAAGTCTGAAACAAAGCTTAAATACTAAAAGCTAAAAGTGACATCTCGCTCAGCGAGCTTCCATTCGCCCGGCGAGTTAAGCTTTCTTTGCCAGTGGTTTTCAGCCACGTCTTCAAATAAAATTAAACCGCCTTTGATTTCGCTAAGCGATGATAAATTCGCTGGGCGAAATCATGCTTCCCCTGCTTCTGAAATTCCCTGCCTAAGCTCGCTGAAGACTCGCCCTGAACTCGCCAGGCGAGTTAGACTTTGAAACATCTTAGAATTCCCTGCCTAAGCTCGCCATTCTCTCGCTTCTAGCTCGCTGGGCGAGTTGCCATATTCAAATCTTCATGTTTCTTTGCTCAAATCATGTCCTGGCTTGCATTTTCCTGCACAAATGGATGGGGAAAGAAGTAAAAGCATAATTTGGCATTTATTCATAAATTCTATGCTTTTCCTTGGGTAACTTGTAAAACAAGCTACTAAAGTGCTTAAATTAAATATGCTTTTTAACTCATTTCTGGCACTTATCAATTTCCCCTCACACTTCACTCGTGTTTCCCTAAGATTTTAACCCAGGCTCTCTATACCAATTGTTGGATCAGTTGCGCAGTATTAAGATGAAGAACAATGAATAATACGAAAACAGGGAAGAAAGAATGAAAAACAGAGCATACGAATTTGTAATGTGTAATTTTCATTAAGTGATGAGTATACGCATTACATGGCTTTATATACACAAAAATGTCACTTACTTACATCACAAGCTAAGTAACAACCTCTAACAAACTCTTAACAACCTCTAACAAACTCTTAAACAGACTCGGACTCTGGCTTCTGAAGCTTCAGACGTTGAACTTCAGCTTCTGAAGCTTCAGACTCTGAACTTCTGCTTCTGAACGTTCTGACTCTGAAGCTTCAGCTTCTGAAGCTTCAGACTCTGAACTTCAGCTTCTGATCGTTCAGTATCTGATTGCACTACAGTTATGGATTAATTCTCAACAATTTTAAGTGCCTGTTTGAATTCACGATAAAGATAGTCTCAATAGATTGGATTAAAAAGTCAACGAACAACTTGTTAATGAGAAGCTATGCACATTTTGATGTTTTAGTTGATCAACCTGCCCAATATTGTGGTCAACCCATCTTCACCTGTCTCTCATATGATGTAGAAGAACATTTCAATTTTTTTAATAACAAATATTATTAGAATTATGTGAGAATAATACGAGGAGTACTTAACTTACGACTTGGGTTCCGTACAAAGATACTCCAGTACATTAAGAGTTGAGATTCAAAAGAGGATTTGAAAATCATTTGAAATACATACAAGGACCTCCTTTTTTTCCGTTAGAAACCATCTCCAAGAGATTTACATTATCTCATCTAAAGTATCTTCAACCTCCGGAATTTTGGATGAGAAATTTATATCATTCCTAGCCTCCCAAATTTTCTAAATTGTTGCATTCAAATGAGAGTTAATCATTTGTTATGTTTGTGATGAGAAGAAGATGAAATAAAATCGAGAAGAGAGACCACGTTTTCAGACAAAATAACACTCGTTCCAATAAAAATAACATACCAAATCTTTCTGACAAAACAATATTTATTCATTCAAGTTACCTAATAAGTGCATGAGCATATGAGCATGCCAAAATTAAAATAATTGAAAGTTACTAATAAGTGACAAAAAATGATATATTTGATGTTAAAATATAAAACACATAGATAAACATAATTTATATTTGTTTCGATGTTAGAATGAACCAATATCTCTTTCTCATACAAAATTAATTAATACCCAAAATATTACTCTCTCCGATCACATTAATAAGCAAACCACAACTTTTTAAGTTCATTGAATACTTGATATATTTGGTCTGTAAAATACATTATGTATATCAAATACATTATGTATTCAATTAACCTTAAAAATAGCTTTTTGCTTGTAAATATGATTGAAGGAGTATATAATTTGAGATAGACGTTCTCTCTCGGTCTCTAAATAATTTACTCTTTAACATTTTTTATATTTTTTAAAATAATTGTTATTTAAAATATCAATGTAACATTTATGGAAACTTGATACCTATAACATGGTGACCCAAAAAATATTTTAAAAAAGCTTCAGATTCGGGTTCTTGGAAGATGTTAAGTGTGGCTGATCAGTGGGTACTGGAACAGATGCAAAAATAGAATAGAAGATTTTGTCGAAGAAAGTCATGCTACTCTGCAACATTTGACAGTAGCAGATTAATAAATGTTATCGATGATTGGAATCGACATTTGTTGGATACTTGGATTGGCATAATTTTTGCCAATAAATTGACTCTAAAATCTTCATGATCTAATGTCTTAGATTACTTGATGTAAATGTCTTGGAGTATGTTCATTTTCACATCTAAAATTACAAATCTTTGCAAGTAATTAAGCAAATTAAACACATATAAAAGTCATAATTACACAATTTTTGATGTAAAATTTACTATTTTTAGATGTTTTAACAATGTCCTAAAGACATTTGTTAACATTTTCCTTTACACACGTACTCCCTCCGTCCCAAAATATAAGCAAAAATTGATCAACAAAAGTTAATGTATTTGGTTCAAAATTTGTATCAAATACATCAACTTATGTTGACTCATTTTTGCTTATATTTTGGGACGGAGTAGTACTACAGTATTCATTATAGGGGTGGCAAAATGGATGGATTGGATGGATATGGATTTGGATCCTAATGGATGGATCAAAAGAAATCCATTAATCCATTACAATCCACTAATTTTTTTGTTGAAAAAAAATCATCCGATCCATCCATTAAGTATATTGACCATCCAATCCATCCATTACTAGATTTTAACGGATGGATTGTCCATCCGATCCATCAAATAAAATGTGTTATTTATTTAATTTGTATTCATAAATATTTAGTTAATTAATTGGTGCCAAAAGTAAAAATATCCAACTTATTTATTCATGTCTAAGCCCAAAATATATTTTATTATCAAGCCCAAACTTGATTTTTGTCTCAGCCCAAACAAAATTAAATATATAATAATAGGTGGTGGTTGACCGGCGTTGACCACGGTTGACCGGCGTTGGCCACGGTGGTGCTCCGGCGAACCCCGGCGGTTGACCGGAGCTCCGGCAAGATTGCGGCGGGCGATGGTTCACGACGGACTTTCGGCGTTGACCGGTGGTTCTCCGGCGTTCACCACCGTCAATGTTAAAATAATATTAAATATTAATAATATATTAAATAAACAATATTTTAATATTAAAAAAAATTAATTTTTTTTCTTTCAGTTTTTTTTTCAATTGTTTCCGTTTTTTTATAATTTCATTATTTAAAATGATCCAATGGATTTGTTTTTAAAAAAAAATAATCCAATGGACTTTTACAATAAGGTGGATGGATCAAATCCATCCATTGTTCTAAATGGTTGGATCCAAAACCAATTCATTAACAAAAAATTTGTTTGGTGGATAGATTGGATGGATTTTATGGTGGATGGATTGGATGGATATGGATTTGGTGGACCAAGTTGCCACCCCTAATTCATTATGGTTTTTTACTCCTTTAAAAAAAATTATGTTTTTTTTTCTTTATGTTTGACTCCAAGAGAATTGTTATCCTTAATAATTACCCGTCTAAAGCCCAAAAATAAATGAAAGTAAACTTCAATTTAACATTAGATACAAAATTCCCTCAAAAAAACATTAAATATAAAAGCCCGTAACATCGATATATTACTTATAAGTTCTTTAATCTGATGCAAGATTGAAGAAATTGAACTTCAATTTATAGTAGAGAATTTACATAATAACACAAGTGCTATCGGATTTCCATGCATAACCGGAGAAAGAACTACCTGTCATCAGAAGAAGAAAAAAAGCTTATTAATCGTAGTTAGAAAATTATTTCCTTTATTTCCTACACAAATCTTTATAAATTGAAAATAATGATAGAGCTAAAAAAAAACTGAATATAAAAGTTGTTACCTAAACATTAGGGTAGCTACGCTAATGGGTAAAATATGGACCATGATTCTGTAGTCAACTTTTAGACCCATCCAAGACAAGTATTGTGTTGGATCAAGTTTAGACAATTTAAATTTTAAGTTTGATAATTTTCTGTTATTAAGAAAAAATCCAAATTTGTATTGAAATTTAAATTGTTCCATCTCAATTTAACGATAGTGATTGTCCTAAATACATGAATGCGTCAAAAAATGACTACCGCAGCGAATCCTATTCGGTAAAATGTACTATGAAAGTAAAAGAAGTTACCTAATAGTCATGTTGCTAGTTATTATTGAGCTATAGCAATGAATGGCCGAAAGAAAATTATTACAGCTATGAGATGTGACATTTTCTTGAAAATGTCCTAGTTTCTAAGGAAAGAGTGGTCCAAAGCTTGAAGAGGAGAAGCAAGAAAATAAATGTGATGAAATGAGGAGACATGTTTACACAATTCTAGCCAAACATCATCAATGAAAACATAAGAAAAAAATCAACTTGATTATATTAAAAATTATGTGAATGGCTAAAACGAATAATTAACTTGTCACTATGCCAGAAGCAAAGGTGGTAGGCTGGTAGCTGAACACTTTCAGCATGATCATCATTAATCAAGTTTATATTAACCAGAAAACAAGGCTAAAAAACACAACAAATCAACATGAAAATACAAACTTTAGATAAAATTATAAAGAATTTGAACTTCAAAACAACCACAAAATTTGGGAACATAGAAAACTTACTTTGGAAGGGGTTAACAAAAAAAACAACCATAAATTGACACAAGTATATGTAGGCAAAGAAGTATACCACTAAATTAGTCTCTTGACTTTGTTTGACACTTTTAAATAGGTCTATGAAATTACGAGTATTTAAAAAAGATTTGTGACTGTATTAAACTGTCAAGTTAGTCCGTATATTTAACTATTTACTATCAATTAAACCCCTATATTTTAACAACCTACTATTAATTTGGCCCCCAAGTTTATCCACTTTCTATAGTATCAAATTAGTACACCTGGCATATTCTTTAAATGACTAATATAAGTAAAATTTGAAAGAGTCTAATACTTTTTTGATATAATCATCAAGTTAGGGACCTATTTTAGAGTGGCCAACAAAGTCAAGGACTAATTCAATGGTTTACTCAACAAACCAATCACCCTAAGGAATTGAAAAATTAGGCACCGAACTCATGCTGAATCAGATTCAACAACCTAACACAGTTGATGATGTGTGGTTTTTGAAATGTTTCACACACTAATGACATTAAAAAGTGCACGTGCAATGCTTGTCTAGTTGTCCTTTTTTGTTTGAAGGGGACATTTTTAAAGTGATCACTATTTTTTACTCTTTTAAACTTCCATATGAAACAAACAAATGCCATAAGTTCAGGGGTGTAGGAAACAAACAAATTGCATAACTTTAGTGTAAGAAACAAACAAATGATCTTATGAATAAAAAATGCAACAAGGTGCCAATAGCTCAATTAGTTAATCTATTGACATCATTTCCTAAAGCTAAAATGATAAGTAACAAGAAAAATCCAAGTAGAGCCAATAATCAACACAAAATTATGTAAAAATACAATTTTATTTTCTAATACCAACTTATCATTATAACAATACAAATATTAATCAAAAGGGTCTAATTAGAAATCACTAATCAGAATGTTACCTTAATTAAAGCAATAAAGCAATCTCAACAAGCAGAAGCAGGGTAAGCACTAGTTGGAACCTCAATTGCAGAAGAAGAACATTCTCTATTACTCTTTCCACCTCCATTACTTCCAAGTTGCAATTCTGAAACACAAGGCATTTTTTCATTTTTGTCATCAACACCTTGATCATAGAGAAACCCTTTGAATACATGGCCACTAATATTCACGGTGGCCAAGTAAGCAAGTTCATCTTCACCATTGCCAATAGCAGACACTCTATTGCACTTGAAAACAGCAGGTGCATGAACATAACGGGGCAATGTCTGTTTGAAACCAGGATCTGCAATTCAGAAACAAACATTTATAGGGTCATCTACAATTTGCACTACTAGGAAAAGCAAAATTAGTGACGGAAATTAGTGACGGAAAAAATAAAATCCCTCACAAATTCCTTGGTCACAAAATTTAGTGACGGAATTAGAGAGGGATTTCATGTTTTCCGTCACTAAATTTCTCTCACTGATTTTTTTTTTTTTTTAGTAGTGTTGGTATAAAACATTTTCATCTGCTAAAGTTTTACTAAAATGGATTCTTTTGCATAAACATTTAAATTTCTCTAAGTAAAATGTTAACAAATTTTAATACTACATTGATTTTGTTACCACATTAAACTAGCTCAAAAGTAAAATATACCACAAAACACAAACATGAGAGCACACAATGTTTAATAGTTCAGCCAATTGTGTCTACCTCTACCGTGACTATTGTGCGCTTGGGGCATTTTTCTATTAACCAAACTTAGGGTATACACAATTTGCATTTAAATACTAGTATAGTTTATAAAGTAACAATGAGTCATTAAAAAAGTGAGAAAATAGGTATTGTAATCCCTTAAATTTTTGAAATAACAAAATTAGTCCATGAAGTTAAAGAATATCAATAAATTTAGTCTCAGCCATAAAAAAAAAAAAAGTTTTGTAAACATTCAATTAATATATTTATTTAATCATGGAACAAAAAGGGAAAGTACCTTGGTGACAAGAGCTAGTTATATCTAAGCTTAAACTTCTAGTTGTAGTAGCAGCATTAGAACTAGAACTATGAGAGTTAGCAGCAGCATTATTATGTGATGATGACATCAAAATCCTCTGCCTCTTAGTACCAGAAGAAGCACCACCATCACTGTCACCACCTTCAGCCACCACCATATTCCGGTCACGCCGCATCGAAGCCGGTATCCAAGTGCTCTTCACGTGAGTACTACAATCAAATCCACGACCTTTACAACAAGTCCTACATCTTTTATAGCTACAATCTTTCTTAGCTCTATTTCCACAATCTTGACAAACCCTAAACTCACCATTTTCCTCACACCCCATCATCAAGTTTTTGTTTCTTACATCATCTTCTTCTTCAACTCTTTTTCTTGCTGAATTCATCATCATTAATTGTTGTGGTTGGCACATCTTGAGGTTCCAAAAATTTGAGTCTTGTTGAATGTTATCATTGTTATTGTTGGGGTTTTGATGATGAGGGTGAGTTGTGGTTAGGAGTGGGAAAATTCCAAGACCAACACTTAGAGCTGATGATGAAGGTAAGGGTAGGTTTGGATTGTGATCTGATGAAATGGTTTGGTTTTGTTGGTTGTGAAGTGATGAAGGAGTTTGAGCTATTAGAACCAAGTCTCTTAGGCCTAACATGTTCATTTTGGAACAAGGTTTTTGGTTTTTTTTTGCTGAGGTGTTTGATGTGGAGATTTTGTTTATTTATTGGGAAAATGTAATGAAAAGAGAGGATGAGATTAAGAATTTTTATTTGATGAAAAATGTGATGTAGTGTGAGTGTGATTTGGTTATGTGTTGTTTTCTAGGGAGATTTTGGAACAGGAAGACACCACTGCTATAGGTTTGAATTCTGACACTCAATCTCAACTTACAT
Source organism: Medicago ruthenica (assembly GCA_018208015.1). Classification (NCBI taxonomy): domain Eukaryota; kingdom Viridiplantae; phylum Streptophyta; class Magnoliopsida; order Fabales; family Fabaceae; genus Medicago; species Medicago ruthenica. Next base: position 27,706,296 of record CM031378.1, on the reverse strand, counting down.
ATTCTTTGGTTTTTCGAAGAAGAGCAGCTATTTATTATTGGGATTTGCTTTTGTGATTTTAGTAGGAGAAATGTTAATAGATGTTTCGGATAAGAAAATGAATATAATAATATTGTATTGAAAGTTGTGAAATCATATTTTTAAAAGTTAAAAAAATGTAATTTTTTAATTTTAATTTTAATTTTTCTTAACTAGTGCCCCAAAAATACTATTGGTACAACCCTTTTAATAAAGTTGTGTTATTTTCTTCTTCAAAAATACGTACTAAACTGTGTTATTTACTATGAAGCTCGGATACTCTAAAACGGAGACATTCTCGTATCAGATACTTACAAAATACTTCACATATACGTATTATAGAAAAGATGAAGGGTAAAAAGTGAGACAATATTTTGAAAATTTACTAGAGATGTATATGATTCAATTTTAGATATGCATCAGTAAAACTGTTTCTCGATGAATCATTTATAAACAATTCTACTTCTTGTAGATGAAGTTAACGAGAGAGAGGAGATTCAATTAATCAACATTAGACAAAATTTGTGTTGTGTTCTTTTAATGATGCTTTTGTTGATTTATACGAAAGTTTTACATTATTTTATTTTGATCACGTGTATTATTTTTAAACAATTATGACTTTTATAATCTATACTATATATAAAGAAAATAGGTTTCATATACATAAGTTTGAGCTAACTATCCCGTCTTATAATGAATGACTTATTTGGCCATGTCATATACATTAAAAATATATGCAACTAAAAAATATTTTGAGATCCTTCAAAAAAAAAAATATTTTGAGAGATTCTACAATCCACCACAAAAACGGGTTTATTCCTTTGTTTTGACTAAATGCATAGATTCTGAGATATATGTATTTTGGTCACTTCCTCCAAAGAAAAGGCTGAATTTAATTAATGATTTTTTATTTTAAAATTTTTTAAAAATTAAATTAAAAAAAAAGTTAATTTTTGTCCTAAGCTCACACAATAATGATTCAAAAGTAGAAATTTTGAATTGAAAAAAGAAATGATTATATTTTTAAGAACTTGAATACACGCCATTTAAAACAAAGTTATTATATATGGTTCTTTAACGTGTATCCTTATGACACATGTCAATATTTTTTAAAAAATAATAATTTTATTGTTGGGTTTTATATTGTGTTGGTTGCATTTTGTTAAAACGTTAAGGTATAGCAAGATGTTGTACCAGATGTCCTAGACTTGTAAGTACGATGTCTTGGCTCAAGGTGTTGTGTTTTGTTTCGCATTCTTGGAAGATTGTGTTTTCGCGTGAGATCTCTGAAGATTTGATTGAAGATATGATTCAAGTAACTTGTGCTCCAAGAGGCGTGTGTTTCTAGAAGCTGCATATGTCGGTTTATGCTTTGCCGTATTTTTGTATTCAATGTCCTAAACATTTTTGGAAACATTATATTTGCTTCTAGAAGATTGTGGCTGAAGACTCTATTGGATAAGTTGTATTTGTTTAGCCCGATTGAAGACCTATCACATACATTCTCTGGCTATATAAAGGAAGACTCAAACCTATTGAAGATTACTGAAACTGTCATTTTGATAAAGAGTCATCCTAAGGTTTCGTGTTTGTCCTTGTTATTTGCGAGTCTCTCTTTGGCACCTTGATGCATTGAGCTGGACTGTTTAGTTAAGTTGTATTTGTAAACCGCTCTAGTGCATCTTGCAAGAGTAGGTTTTGTTTATTGGAGTGTTTATCCTATTTGATTGTAATCTTTGTTGAAATCGCGGGTTGTGTGATTGAGTGAAGAAAGTGAAATGAGATCTCATATCTAGGAGGAGTCTTAGATAGAAATACATAGGTAGTGTTTAGGTGTCAAGGCAATGATCAAGGTTTGATCATATAAGACTATGAACCAAAACTATTATAGTAGATTTCCTTTCTTGGCATGGATGCCCCCAGACGTAGGTGACGTTCCACCGAACTGAGGTTACCAAATATCATGTGTTCTTACTTTCCTGCACTTTACTTTATTGTGATTTATTGTTTATTGTGATATGTTGGTATATTTAGTATCCAGGACATTCCGTTTGACATTCTTGGTGTCTTGGACATCGTGTAGGACATCTGTAAACTGCGTGCCAGAATTTCATTTAGTATAAAACTATTGTGGATTTTTTTTTAAAAAAAATCTTAGGTCTAAATATTGTGTGTGTTGTTTTAAAGTGATGTTGTCATATAAGATTCGCTTAATCAATGTTATGTTGAATTCATCCAGGAGGCGATCTAACATGGATTGGGATTCTCTCGTGGATTAGTATACCGACAAGCGACAGATGTGTACATACGGGCTATTTATTTAGTATACAAATTTGTACATACGGAAAAATAGTGCATTAGTATTCTGTATACAAATGACAAATTATTATCCCACAATCTATTTTGGATATGTTTGCCTGTATTTTTTGACATGCTCAATTAAATGCAGTCAATGAAGTTTGACTTGTCATTCTAAGGAAAAGATGTTGTTTTCGATATTGAAGAGGTTGTCGAGGTTTTTTCTGTTTGTTGAGAAGATTTCGACAGAGTCAGAGACTTAGCAGAATTGAGAAAGTTGAAAGATAATGAATTCGACAAATAAAAGATTCGACGTTCATAGTGGATAAGATCAAGTAATTGTTGTTGAAGGAAGAAGAATCATCAGAAGTTTCTTCCGTTAAAAGACGTTGGTGGCAATTATAGTTTAGATAAGATTGTACAGTTATTTTTCTTAGTATTATGCTTGTTTTTTTATGACGGCAATTGAGATCATTATTTTAATCGACGAATAAATTTTTTAGGCCTATTAGGATTATTATGATTAATCGAAATAAATCCTCCATGATTTTGTTTTCCCCTAGAGGTAGATGTGGTTATAGCGGATTCGTCTACCTTAGATGTTTTACAGGGTGTTGCCCAAAAGTGGCATATTACCCCTCCAAGAAGACTGATCATTATGATTAATCGATTTTTTTTAAATTTCTTTCAAATGTAAATTTCTTTAATTTATGTTATAATATTAACTGTTGGATGTAATGAATAGTAATGTAATGTAATAATATTTTTGTTGTGTGTAATAATATTTCTGTTTCAATGTAATGTAATAATATTCATTGCTAATCATTATGATTATTCATTGTTGATTTTATAATAGAATGCAACGTAAATTAAATCACATTAGTATATACCAAACATAAATTAACTTACGTTAGACTCAACGTGACTTAACTCGCATTTATGTTTACTAAACAGACTTAAGTCATGTTAAAGATATTATGGTTAGAACACTTATCAACAAAACTGAATGTGAGACGAGCAATTATCTTATTTTTAACATTCAAAAAACACTTTTAAGACATCTGAAAATGGGTAAGTAGTTCTTTTATCGAGTTTGGCAAGCATCATCAAATAATTTCCGGATACTGATGCTGAGCAAATGGGGGACCATACTCTAATCTAGATTAGATCCTGATGTAGAGTTTACTAGACTCTATACGTAGGTAATGATGACATTCTAACCTAACCTAACCCTATTAGCCTCATAGATTTGCCTTATTGGAAACGAATAGAGATAGCCTCTAGCCCTTAAGACCCATAACCCTAGGATAAAACTACGGCTAAAGATGAATGAAAGTTGGCCAATGGCCCCTACTTTCATGTTTCACACTTCACCCAACTGGGTCAGTAATAATGTGTTATAGTCAGGTCTACCTCAGACCACTCAAGGCTCAAATTTAACCCAAAAAGTTATTTATATTTAGAGGAAAAAAATATTAATGATGATTCCTCCGTTTTTAAATATCAACATTTATTTTACTAAAAATTTGTTTATAAATATAACTTTTTTTTTTAAATTATTAGATATATTTGTTGTTTCTTTTCTAAATAAACCTCTAATTAATACCACAACGTGCTTTGGAATTGGAATAGTCAAAATTTATTACACATATTTACAAAGGGTATTTTATGTATATTTATACATAAAATAGACACATTAACTATACTATCAACTTTTCTTAATAAAAGTAAAAAATACAATAGATACTTGTATTAAAGGACGGAGAGAGTATTTAATATTTTGAATGTGTTCTTTTTCAAGATTTCAGATTCAATTCTCTCTAGTGTCAACTTAAATGAGCTATTTTAACTTCTTAAAAAAATTATTTAGTATATTTGATTAAATAAATTTTTAATCCTTATAAATATATCAAAATTTATTTTCAACCCTCGTAAAAAATTGTAGAATGTTGAATCCCTACAACAATTTTAAGCATAGAGTTTTAATCTTTACTAAATTTAAATTTGTTTAATTATTTTCAAATTTTTAAACTTTTGAATGATTTTTTTCATAGATGTTTGAAACATTATGATAAATTCTTTTTGTAAAATATGAGCTTAAAATATTATTTCTAGATTCAGATATTCATTATTTTTATCTTGAAATTTTTAAGTTTAAAAAAATTATCATAAAATTTTTTTAAGTTTATGAATTATATTTAATTCATTTCATATTAAATTTTTTGGAAAAGAATTTTTTAATAAGGTTCTAACATGCATGGAAAAATTCATTCAAAAATTTAAAGTTTAAGGATAATTTCATAAATTTAAATTTAATAGGTTCTAAAACTATATGCTTAAATTTTTTATAGGGATGTAACTATGCAACTTTTTTATGATGACTAAAAGTAAAATTTGATATAATATTTATAAAAATGTTGATACATGTACATCCACATGTGGCAAACCCACATTCTACACTTTTATGTGGTATGGGGTAATTTTGTCTGGTTAAAAAAAAATAAGCAATTTTGTCCAAAACACACCCTATAACTTTCTCATTCTCTTTCTCTGTCTTTTCTCTCTCTTCTCTCAAACCCTCCACCCTCACCACCACCACCACCGTCTTCCACCAACCACACCATCCACCCTATGTCGTTCATCTTTCCAATACAACAACAACAACATCTCTGTCGTTTCATCTTTTCAGATCTTTCATTTTGCCTTTTATCTTTTTCAATACAAGTCTATTTTCTCATCCATCTTTCCAACACAACATCTCCGCCGATGATGAATATGATGATGGTGGTTGTGTTTTGCTAGGGCTTTTTTTTTGTTGAAAATTTGGGTTTTCACCGACGGCGTAATTCAAGAACGCAAATGAGGCGTCGAAGATGGAGGAGGACGATGGTGGTCGTCGGCGATGGAGGTGGTGGCGGGGGCTAGTGTGGAAGGAGAGAGAAAAACGATGTTGGTCTATATGACGATTAAACAAGGAAGTTAGAGGGGGTTGAATAACTTCTTTTTGAATTATGCGTTTCCGACAGTTTAAGTTTGAAAACCTTTGAAAATATTTATGAATTTTGGATTTATGCTAATGATTCAAATGATAAGACTAAATCAATGTGTGAAAATAACAATTCAACTATGAATAAGAAATTCACCAATGGATTTTATTTACCAATATAACAATCAATACTCAATCCAAATCACAAAACTAAATTATCTCAAACCAAAACAATGAATAACAAATCACACTAAGTATTTGAACACTTGATATATGAATGACTAATTTGAAGTTAATTTCCAAGTTTAACTGTGAATGATTTAAATGTTCGAAAATTTCAATCAAGGAGATTGAGATTAGGTTAATGCAAAATAAACTCTCGCAATCAAATGGTAATAAATTCATTCAATATATTCATATATCACAATTAAATTACTGAAAGTAAAAGGATAAAGTAGAGAAGGACACCGAGATTTATAGAGGTTTCCCCTTTTCGTCTTCGCTAGGGGTACATCTTCTCTTCGTAGAAGAGGTGGGATTTAGCCTGGACAACCCAAGTTATTTCCCACGATGGGAAACTTCAATTTTAAAGGACAGGTGGCGGTTGCCACTGGTAGAGTCCAAAAAAAAAAATTGGTTTTTTATTTTGTTTACCAATCATATGGTAGAATAAACAAACTCTTCCAAAATTAAGTACCACAACAAAACTCTTTCATTTAACATAGTAAAAAATTTCATAGTTCCACAATCCAGGAGTCAAATAAAAATAAGTAACACTTCAGCAAGCTAATTTAACAAACTTCCACGAAGGCCACTCGACTTTTTCTTCTTGTCTTGCTTTGCAACTTTTGGAGTTTGTCCCCTCACTTTTCCAGCACGAGCAAGGCTTCCAGTGATAAATTTGTCATATTCACTTTCATCTAAACATCAAACTTTGTCACTGTTTCAAATCAAAGCACCCAAAAAACTCCTTACATTTTTCTCTTTTTATTCTTTCATCTAAAAATCAAACTTTTCTTCTTCAATTCTGAAAAAGAAATTAGATGTAGGAATCACCATCTATTCTTCTTCTTTTCTTCAATTTTGAAAAATCAAACTTTTCTTCAATTCTTCTTCCAGACATGAGAGTGACAGAGATAAAACCCAGAATTCAGTGGTGAATCTATATAAAACCAAGAAGTAATCACAACAAATCAAGCCTAACATTCCAAATTGAAAATCTGTGATTGAATCGAAAATACGAGTTGAATCAAAAGTCTGAGATTCAGAGCCTATATATACCTTGAGTGGTTCGTTCTCCGTCAAGATTTCCGGCGAGTGAGGGTGATTTTGTTTGTTCTCCGACGAGTTGTGATGACTTTAATGGTGAGAAATGGAAATCGGATATTGGAGAGGAGGGAGAAGATTAAGATACTGCATAATAATCGGAAAGGAAATTCTGTGAAGAATGGAATATGGATTGATTCTGAATTGATTTTGATGCTTTTGGATTTATTTTCTGGGTTGTTCTGGATTTGTTTTGATGAAAATGATGAAGATGAAGAGAAGGAGAAATGAAGAAGATGAAAAAAGGCCCATGATCTATTAAAAAAACCAAAAAATCAAACAAAAACAAAATTGTTATTTAATGATTTTGGTGGGGCCGAGCTTATTGGTTCACTAATACCCATCAAAAATTTACTCCCCTTACCAAGTCAAAAATCGGGCAATCCAAATAAATAAGTATTAAATCTATGATTATCCTTAAACTTTCCCATGATGGGAAAAAACTCCCTTTCCCATACTAAACCCCACCCCCCAATATGTCTCTTCTACAGGCTTCCACTATGATGAAAATGTTTACAAGTGTATGATTACAAAGATTCCTTTGATTCCCAATCTTTTATGTAAAGCAATCACACAAGATCTAATTTTTAAGACCACTTGAAATTAAACAGCCACAAGGTCTTGCGTGCAATCCTTTGAATTTCTACTCCAAGAATTCGTCTTTTCTATGCCTCTGCTTTGATCCCCTTAAGCCTTGAATTGTTAAGAAACAACCCCCATAATTACCTTTGGAGGTGAAAAGTTCCTTCTTTTCCTTTAGATCCACGAGAGAAACCAATCTTATAATATCTTATATCACCCTAACAATCTAGACCTCAAACTCTACAAAACTTCTTAGAAAAAGTGTTCAATCTGAAGAAGTTGTAGACAGAGAGAGGGTTTGGAGACTTTAGAGTGTATTTTCAAATTGATTCTATGAATTGGGAAGTGTCTGTGTAAGGGTATATATAGGTGTGAGTGAAAAGAGTCAATTTAGCCACAAAAGCAATGTACCTAAGTGAGGGAAGTGTGTTTAGGTGTTTTAGAAGTGATTCCTTAAAGTAATGGTGAGTCTAAAATATGAATGAGTTAAGGGAGTATAAGACGATTATAAGTGAAGATATGGTGTGGTGGTTTATGATAATTGATGACGATAAATATGATTCCCTTAAAGTAAGGACGAATCTAAGATAATTGTTAGATAGAAGAGTATAAGATTAAAATAAATGAAGAATGCGGTGTGGTCGTTTAAGATATTTAGTGATACGAAGAGTACTAATGATGGTAAGATAAAGATTTTAAGTTAAAATTGAGTTATGGTTACAGAGATTGTAGGCGATGATAATGGTGAGACAAATACTAAGTTGTATTGAAGTCTTGATTTAGAGTGAAGTGTTTGTTAATGGTGAGACGGGTTAATTGTGTTATAAAGTTATTAATGATGAGATGAAGTAAACATGTTATTGTTGGAACAAAATTGGTTTGTACAATTCCTATAAGGTTTTGATGATATATAACAAAGTATTTATGATCTATTGGACATGCTAATATTTGTTCAAGTGTGCAGAACCATAGAATAAAATCTATTGATGAATTGAACATGTATAAAAGCATCAGAAGCACTAAAGAAGCTTAAAAGACTATGGTAGAAGATCTGAAAAAAGGTCAACCAGAAGTCAATATCTTGGATCAGAAGAAATGATGCTACTCAGAAGCTGAAGAATCTCATCATACTCTAAAGATCATCAGACTCAGAAGACCCCATCAGACTTGGAAGATCTCCGTCAGACTTGGAAGACCTCCAGACTTAGAAGATCTTGAGAGACCCAGACTTCACGTCAGATTTGTCGTCTTCTGTAGCTGTCCCTATCAAAGATCTGATAGTACAATTTTGTCTTCTTCTGACCACGTGTAAAAACGGACAAAGAACTTCAAGGACAAAGAGAATGAACAGATAATTCCAGTTTTAGCAAAGGAATTTCAAATGACTATTCAACGGAATTATCCATATCAGACAATGGTCAAACGTCCTTGATTTGAAGGTTCTCAACGACTCTTAATGCGCTGTCACTCTTCTCCAATGTCTCTCAAATCTTTGCCTATATAAGAAGCTGAGGACCTGAAGTAGAATAACAAGACTCTGCTATTTTTACTGTACCATTACTCTGCCAAAATCAAATAGCGCAAAAACACTTAGGAATGTCTTATCAAAGTTTGTATCTTAGAAATTCTAAGTTGTAAAGAGTCTGTTCTGGATTGTATTGTTTACACCTCTGATTGTATATCAAGTGTGAAATTCCTGGCAGGACTGGTTCTGAACCGTAAAATAGAGTACAAAAACGCAGAACAGAGTATACAGTTCAGAAGCAAAATAACAGACAGAAAGTAAAGAGCACAGGTGATTTGTTAACCCAGTTCGGTGACAAACACACCTACGTCTGGAGGCTACCAAGCCAGGAAGGAAATCCACTAAATAGTATCAATTCAAAGACCTATGACAACAGCCCCTGTTTCTCAGTCTTCTCACTTAATCACTACCCGTATAGATTTCTACCTAGGAACTCCTAGATATAAGAACCCCTCTTACTTCCTACTCAAGCAATCATTGCCCCAGTGATTGTATACTCTAAACAAACAACTCAGATGAAGACACACTTCAAAACAACAAAGTCACTTTTGCTTAAAAGCTTTAAGTGAATTACAACTCAATAAACCTAAACCAACTCTAACAGATGAGTGGTGTACAGAACAAAGCACAAAGCTTACAAACTCAAAAACTAAGACTCTCTCTATAATGATTTCTGTTTTTGATTCTCATTCTTCAACAGCAGCGTCCTCTTTATATAGCTTCAGCAACAACATAATTCTTGAACCAAATCCTTCAAAGATATGTTTCCAGAATTCTTTTAGAAGCAAATAGAAGCAATTATATTTCTGAAATATATTTTGCAAAGATTCCTTTGAAAATATATTCATAAATAAAAGAATCCAATCTTCAATAAAGATCTTCACGCAAAACAATCTTCCTTCTAGAAACAAAGCTTGGATAATTCTTCAATTAAATCTTCTCATAAAAGATCATGTTCTGAAAATACACATCTCCAAGGCGCACAAAATAGAATGCAGAAAACCAGCTTCTGATGTCTGCGTCTGAACATTTCAGCTTCTGAAGGTTGCTTTTGAACAATGCGTCTGAAGGTCAACTTCTGAACAGTGTCAGCTTCTGAACAGTGCGTTTGAAGGTCAGCTTCTGAACAGTGCGTCTGAAGGTCAGCTTCTGAAGTACTGTTCAGCTTCTGAAGGTCCAGCTTCTGAAGTACTGTTCAGCTTCTGAAGACCCAGCTTCTGAACCAGCTTTTGAACCAGCTTCTGAAAATGCACACACTGAGTTTTCAGCTTCTGAAGATGTGCTGCTTGTATATTTAATTTTAGCAAAACATGTAGCCAACAACCAAATATCCAACAATCTCCCCATTTGGCAAATTTTTGGCAAAAATTAATTTCTTCACAAAAAAAACAAGTTCTTCACTCAACAAAGCACACAACCATGAAGAACAACACATAAACGTAGCAACAGAGTCAGCATCGGATAACATACTACGATACACACAAAAACTCCTCCCTGAAAACATATAATTCAGCAGCAGCAGCTTTTGAAACAAAACAACTCCCCCTGAAACATACACTCAAGAACTCCCCCTAAAACATACATTCAGGAACAAACAGAAACTTCTACTCCCCCTGAACTACTGAAACAGATACACAAGAACAACTCCCCCTGAACACAGAGACTCCCCCTGAACTACTAAACTGCTTCTGATACAACTATACTTTTCTCCCCCTTTTTAGCCAAACAATTTTGACAAAACAACCACCAATCACTAGGAGCAGAGAAACACAAGAAACAACAGATACAAACCAGATGCATTCAAAATAGAGGAAAAACAACCACAGAGGATATAACTATCCATCACAGACCAGCATACCACAAAACACAGACACCACATCAGAACCATTATCAAAACTATTATCAGGATCAGAATCACACAAACAGTACCCACACACAGTCTCCTCAGAAGATCAAAACAAAACTGCAGAGTACAGCACAATTGCAGACCAGAATCACAAAATGCAACCCAGAACATAAAGCCAACGCATAGCTTACTGTCTTCAGACTCAACATCAGACTCAGCATCAGACACAGCAAACTCTGCAAAGTCTTCAAAAAAGACAAAAACCCATTTGACCCCTCAAATCTTCAAATTTCTTGGCATTTAAGGCTTTTGTAACTATATCAGCACCATCTTCATCACCCTCAGCACACTGAACATAGGGCATGATGTTTTGAACATCTTGCTCAACATGATCCTCAGACTTACTAGGATCCACTTCCTTTCTTATTAGTGCCTTCTTCTTTGGGACAGGGACCACTACCTTGCTCCAGACTTTAGATGGTCCAACAACAGCACTCTTCTTAGCAACAAGAGTAGACCTGCTGGCAGCAGCAACAACCTTTCCTTTCCTATTCTTCAGCCTCTTGTCAACACTTTCACATTTTGGTCTCCATTCCTTCTTGACATTGACTGCAACAGGTTCAGATTTTCTTTGCTGAAGGTGCTTGGGGTATCCATGCAGCTTGTAACAAAAAGGCCTTATGTGCCCCTTTTTACCACAGTGATGACATACCCAAGGATGAGATGCCTTCTTGCTCTTAGATCCCTGAGGTTTATTCTGGTGTTTCAACTTAGTTTTCCTCATCATTGGATCACATGTTTTAACAGCTGCAATGAACCTTTTAGCTGGATGTTGCTGTCTGTTGTTCAGAGTCCTATCATCATACCCAATTCCATTTGGTTTCCCTTGGTTCTGACTCCAAAAATTTCTTCTAACACATCAGTACCAGTGTTTAACATTCTGACTTGTTTCTTCATATTTTCAAGTTGAGAGTTCAGTTGGGTTACCTCATCTTTGAGATCAGAGATTTTCTCTAAGTGTTCACTTCTTTCAGACTGAAGTTGACTGATAGTTCTCTTCTGTTCTTCCAGCAACTTGCACACTTCTTCAAATTTAACATGCAACTTCTTGCAAAACTCAGCAGGTTCTTTGTAATAGGTAGCCAGTTCCTCACAAGATGATTCTCCATCACTTGACTCAGTATCAGATGATGTCTCAGAACCTGATAGTGCTTTTGAAACCTTAACTTTATCACCTGACATGCATCTACCAGTTAAAGCAAGAACATGCTTGGCTGATTCATTCCCCACTTCTCCTTCTGAGTCATCATCAAACCAAGTAGCTGCCAAACTTTTCTTCTTATTCTTGAGATATGTGGCACATTCTGTCCTGATGTGGCCATACCCTTCACACTCATGACACTGAACACCTTTGGATTGACTGCTTTTCTCATCAGATCCTGTCTTCTTCTTCTTCTGAATCTTCTTAAATTGTTTACTCAGCATCACAAGATCCTCTGATAAGCTTTCATCATTTGCTACAAAAGCAACACCTTTCCCCTTCTTATCAGTTCTGGCTATTTCAAAGTTCTGAAGAGATCCTATCAATTCCTCAACCTTCATACTGTAGATGTCTTGTGCTTCCTCAATTGCAGTCACCTTCATATCAAATCTCTTAGGTAGGGATATGAGGATATTTCTCACAAGTTTCTCATCAGATATTCTTTCACCAAGAGACTCAAATTAGTTGGCCATGTCCAGAACGTTCATATATAAGTCTTGTATATATTCATCCTCCAACATTTTGAGATTTTCAAATTTGGTGGTGAGAAGTTGAAGTCTGGACAATTTTACCTTGGAAGTGCCTTCATGAGTAGTTTTAAGAATCTCCCAAGCATCCTTAGCTACAGTGCACTGCTTGATCAGTCTGAACATATTCTTGTCCACTCCATTGAATATAGCATTCAAGGCTTTGGAGTTTCCAAGAGCTAATTCATCTTCTTCCTTGGACCAAACTTCCTCTGGTTTTAATTCAGCTGTCTTCTTACCATCTTTGTCAAGCACAATAGGATGTTCCCAACCCTTCAGGACTGCTTTCCAGGTCTTGCTATCTATAGATTTCAGGAAAGCACTCATACGAGATTTCCAATAATCATAGTTGGAACCATCCAGCAGAGGTGGTATGTTCACAAATCCTCCTTCTTTCTCCATTATGCCAGAAAAACCTTCCCTGGAGCTCACCCAAATATAGGCAGGGTGCCTGCTCTGATGCCAATTTGAAATTCCTGGCAGGACTGGTTCTGAACCGTAAAACAGAGTACAAAAACGCAGAATAGAGTATACAGTTCAGAAGCAAAATAACAGACAGAAAGTAAAGAACACAAGTGATTTGTTAACCCAGTTCGGTGACAAACACACCTACGTCTGGAGGCTCATAAATAAATGAATCCAATCTTCAATAAAGATCTTCACGCAAAACAATCTTCCTTCTAGAAACAAAGCTTGGATAATTCTTCAATTAAATCTTCTCATAAAAGATCATGTTCTAAAAATACACATCTCCAAGGCGCACAAAATTGAATGCAGAAAACCAGCTTCTAATGTCTGCGTCTGAAGTTCTGCGTCTGAACATTTCAGCTTCTGACCAGTGCGTCTGAAGGTCAGCTTCTGAACAGTGCGTCTGAAGGTCAGCTTCTGAAGACCCAGCTTCTGAACCAGCTTTTGAACCAGCTTCTGAAAATGCACACATTGAGTTTTCAGCTTCTGAAGACGTGCTGCTTGTATATTTGATTTTAGCAAAACATGTAGCCAACAACCAAATATCCAACAAAGTGTAAGATCACATTTGTTTATTTGTAAACAAAAGAAGTCTTTTGCCTATGTGATTGAACATTAGAAGTTACTTTCAGTTGTGATTGAGCATTGGAAGTCTCTCGCGTGGGGGTGCCAACCTAGTTGGGATGTCTACGTGTTTCCTTGATACATGTCCCCCCTTGATTTAGCCAAAAAAAGTCTCTTGCATGTGTGCTTGAGCAGTGAAAGTCTCTTTTAGTAGTGATTGAGCAATAAAAGTCTCTTGCATGTGTGCTTGAGCAATGGAAGTCTCTTGCAAGTGTGCTTGATCATTTGAAAGTCTCTTGGAAGAGTCTTTGGGCAATTGTAATCTTGTGAGATTATAGTGAAATCCCTTTGAAGTGCAAGGGGACTTGACTACTCCTGTTTTGTGGGAGGAACCAGTAGAAATTGCTTTGTGTCTGCTCTTTCCCTCTTTCTTTATCTTTGTGTTTTGTTTTATCCACTGCACTCAGACTTCGAGTCAGACTTTGAACCCATCAGACTCTGACTAGTGTTAAACACTTAGAAAAAGTATTCGAAAAAGCCAACACAATTTAACTCCCCCTTCTTGTATTTTTTTTCACCTTTAGTTGGTATCAGAGCACGGTCTATGCCCAGCCACTTAACCGTGTAACAATTAAAGATCGAGTGAGGAAAACATGTCTTCTGACAACGAAACTACCTCTTTAGGAAGAAACCACCATGCTGCTAGTCACTATGATTACAACACGCCCAACGTTGAGAAGAACAATTATTATGAAACCTTCATCCTTCAATGGAGATGCTGCTCAATTTTTCTGGTGGAAGAGTAAGATGTACAACCACATCATTGGTGTTGATGATGAGCTGTGGAACATTGGTTAAGATGATATAGAGTTTTAAGTTGATGAAGAAGGAATTGCTTGTTGTCATACCCCATTTTTTGACTCATATTTTTCTTTGTTTCATATTATTTCATCATTTTATTACTTTTTATTATTTCATTTTTGTTATTGGATTTCATTTACATTTTATTTACATAAGCATTACCACCTTTATTAACATTGTCATTATCCTTATTAATACCATTACTTTTGTATTTTTATTATTATTATCCTTTTATCAATATTTTATTATTATTATTATTATTATTATTATTATTATCATTATTTTTTTTATTAATTACTAATATTATTAACTTTTTCATTTTTATTATTATCTTTATTATTATTGCCATTATTATTTTTACATTATCACTTTCATTATTACCCTTGCCATTATCCTTATTCATTTTCATTTTCATTTTTATTTTTATTTTGTTTTATTTTAAGAAAATACAAAAAATCAAAAAAAGGGGAGTTCGCAGTGCGAAGTGACCTTCGCACTGCGACCTCTGCGATTTTTCTGCAGAATTTTTATTTCTTTGATTTATCTGTTTTGTTTTCATTTGTAGTTATTATTATTAGTATTATTATTATTGTTATTGCCCTTTGTGACTGAAATGATGCAGCAAAGCAAGATTTAATGTGTGACATTAAAGGTAAAGGTAAGAAGGATTTTCTTCCAACCTAACATGTGCTCAATCAAATTGGCTGCCCTTGGTCAGCTCTTGTCCCTCCCAATTGACCTATCATCCAACCTGAGCTTGCCAGCCAGCTGCTTGATCCCTTTCCTTCCTTATTTCTCCACCAAAACCAGTCAAACTCAAGTGGTTTTGCTTGCAAAAAAGCTGTTTGGTGTGCCCTGTTTTCAGCTGGATTTCTCCTCCCACACACCAGCCCACATGCTCATTTTGCTTCCCCCAATCCCTCTGTACATGGCAGTACACGTTTTCATTGCTTGGCCTTCCAGGATTGCAAGGATTGATCCCAAGAATCACCCCATTTCAAGCTGCCCTGTTTTTCAGTTTTTCTCATCATTACCATCTACAATCAGCTGCATTTGTGGCTGAAATCAGTCAAGGTCTTGCCCCTTGGCACAAGGCAAAGCAACTTCTATCCTTTAGCATTAAATGCAAAGTGATTTAGCCTGGATTTAGCCCACAAACCAGCTAGGTTCTAGGATTTTGTTCATCATTGCATAGATTTGCATTTTGGCCTATAAAAGGAATGCCAAGGCACAAGGATTACACACCATTGAAACATTGAAACACCAGAAAAACAGCCATATACACACACGACATTTACACCAACAAACCATTACATTGCAGCATCAAAACAGTTCATACACAAAGCAAAATCCAATTAGAGTCATTGTCCATAACCTCTAATCAATCAAGCAAGCCACTTCCAACCCCTTGCACAAGCATTGCTAGGAGTTTTGTAAGTCTCCTATAATCTTTATCTTTCATTTTGCTTGCTGTTTGCATCTTTTGTTTTGGTTAATCTCATTTTGTGCACAAAAACCCCTTTTGAAACTCAAAAGGAATCTCAAAGGGGCCAAGCATTAAAACTGAGTTTTTACACTCCTTTTTTCCCAATTTTGCAAAGCTTTTTAACCCCCTTTAGATTCTGAAGCTTGCTTAGAAGCAGTTTCTGAACTTTTGTTCAGAAACAGCTTCTGAGTTCAAAATTTCGCATACTTCGCAGAGCAAAGTATGTTCGCAGTGCGACCACATCAGAACCTGACTTCGCAGAGCCAAGTTCTGATTGCTCTGCGAAGTATGTGAAACTCAGAACATGAATCAGGCTTCCAAATGCCAAATTTTTGGGGTTCCAGCCTTTGATTCAGAACCTAAAGAGGGTTAAAATTATTTTTGTTCAAACCATATCCATAATCATGCACAACTTTGGAAATTTCACAAGTTCGTGCGATAAATTTTGAGTAACTTGTGAAACAAGTTATGTTCTTAAATTTTTCAACATCAGGCTTGAGCAAATAAGCTAAGTTCTTTATTTTCAAAACCAAACTTGAACAACAACGTTGTTCATGATTTTCAATCCAAACGCGAACTAAAGCCGAGCTTGCTCACTCTTTTTTAAACCAAGCTCGAATTGAGCCGAACTTGTGCCTTTTCCGAATTTGTGCATCTTTCAAACTTGAACTACGCTTGTTCTTGAGTTTCAATAGCTTAAGCAACGAGTAATGTTCATGATTTTCAATAAACTCGAACAACAAATTTGTTCGTGACTTTCATTTTTTACAACTTTCCCAACCTAGTGTTTTTTTCCTTTGAGATTCCTTTGATTTTCAACAAAACAAAACTTGAATGAAACGGGAATGGCTTGACGTATGTCTCCCCAAACCTCGGTTGCACGAATGCGTGACGTATGTCTCGTCGTTCGGGCAATCGTCATTCCACCTTTGACGCGTCTAGCACGCTCAATCTTTTCTTGGCCCTCGTGATCAATCCGAACCTTTCGCGCCTTTGCGCGTTTATTTTTCAACCTTTTACGCCTTGTGCGAGTTTATCGCCTTGATGTGCGTCTGTCTTTTATCTTTCAACCTTTTACGCCTTGTGCGAGTTTATCGCCTTAATGTGCGTTCGTCTTTTTATCTTCAACTTTTACGCCTTGTGCGAGTTTATCGCCTTAATGTGCGTCCGTCTTTTTTTCATTAAAACTTTTACGCCTTGTGCGAGTTCATCGCCTTAATGTGCGTCTGTCTTTTAACTTTTTACGCCTCTGTGCGTCTTTCTTTTTATTTTCAAACTTTTTACGCCTCTGTGCGTCAGTCTTTTTTTTATTTTAAAACATTTACGCCTTGCGCGAGTTTATCGCCTTAACGTGCGTTCATCTTTATCATTTAAACATTTTACGCCTCTGTGCGTCGTCAAATCTTTTTTAATTAAAAGGAACCAACATACAAACTTTTTCTACCAAAGAACTACGTACGCTTTGAATTCTCCGACTACCGGGAGATACGTAGGAGCAAGATCGACATCTTGTCAAGCCCATTAATAAAAACTTTCTTTTTTCCCCTTCGTTTGTTTTTATCTCTTTTTTCCCTTTATATCATATTTTCTTTTTCCCTTTTTATATGTTCAAACACGCAAGTAAAACTTTGAAACATTTTAAGCCTAAGCCGACTAAGAGGTTCCCGTTGAGTACAACGGATGTGAGGGGTGCTAATACCTTCCCCTCGCATAATCGACTCTCGAACCTAAAATCTCTTTTTGAAAGGTAATTTCGAACTTTTTTTCTTTTCTCCCCGAAAAATTAAAAGTTCAGTCGTGATTTAAAATTAGTGATTCAACGCTTCCCAATAGCTTGATATCCGAAATTCGACGCGACACTTGTGACAGAAAAAGTCTGACTGAGGCTCAGAAGAAGCTCTACAGAAAGCATCCTAGGGTTCGTGGAATTCCGTAGATGCACTACCTCACTCAGGATATATGAAGATTGTCAACAGATCTACTGCCAAGACCATCTTTGAATCTTTGTGCTCTACCTATGAGGGAAACCAACAGGTTAGGGAAGCCAAAGCTAACCAATTGGTTAATCAGTATAAGCTCTTTAGAACGACGGAAGATGAGGATATTGAAATCATGTATTCAAGGTTTCAAACTCTTCAGTCTGGTCTTCAGGTTCTGAAAAAGAGCTATACTGTATCTGATCATGTCAAGAAGATTCTTAGGAGTCTTCCTGCCAGATTCAGGCCAATGGTAACAACTATTCAGGAAGCAAGGGACTTGAATATGCTGAGCTTGCAGAATCTCATAAGATCTCTCAAGAGTCATGATATTGAGTTTATTGGAGATGAACCAACTAAGAAATCCAAGTCTATTGCCCTGACATCTAAGTGCAATTCTACTAAAGCTCTTCAGACTACTGAGTCAGTAAAAGAAGCCTCTGATGGAGATTCTAACAATGATTCAGATGTAGAAGATATGACATATTTGACCAAAATATTCTAGTACCTAACCAGAGAAAAAAAGTTTTCTGGTAGAAGCAGTGATTCAAAAGGTTCAGGCTTCAAGAGCTAGAAGGAAGATCAGAATTGATGCTTCAACTTCAAGAACACTGGACACTTTATTGCTGACTGTCTAGAGTTATAGAAAAACAAGGCAAGGAAATAAAGCTCTGGGAAAGAGAGCTATAAAAGAAGGCTCAAGGAAAGTTTTACGATAACCTGGGATGAACTTAACGAGAAAGCCAAATTTGACAAGGATAAAGAAGAATCAAACATGGGTCTGATGGCCACAATAGCTTTTGATGCTGGACCTGAATCAGATTCTGATGACGATGACAAGGGACTTCTTGAACTTTCTAAAGAAGAGTTAGTTGGTGTTGTCAAAGAGCTGTGTAGCAGCTGCTTGAGGAAATCAAGAGAAATTGCAAAAATAAAGAAAGATTTTGAATTGTTAGAAGCAAGCAGTAAGTGTATGGAGGAAAAGTATGAACACCTTTTCGTCGGAAATGACATCCTTGAGAATGGTAGTTCTGCTGATCAGACTCTATAGAAGCAGTATGACACCGTTCTAGAGCAACAATCAACCTTGGTGAAATACATCAATCAACTTGAAGATAAAATCAAGGTTTTGGAAAAAGCTGCGGAGGATAATGTCATCAGATCTTTGGTGAAGCGTGAAGTATCCCTTTAAGAGTTTCTAGCCAGCTCCATTGGAAGAAGCATATTAGCTTCCATGATTAATGGTGTAAGCAAGAACAATGGTGAAGGAATTGGTTTTTGAGAAGCACCTTATGAGAGGATGCAAACTCCAGAAAAATCCATGAAGCCTTTCTGTCTTGATCTCAAAATGAAAGGTCTGTATTCTCAGTTTGTGCCATAAGGGTCAGAAGCTCAGAGTCTGAGTAACCCAGAGTCTAGAGTCTCTGAGTCACAGAGTCTGACCAAATCAATGTTTGAGACGGAAATGTTAATGACTCTGATGGAGTTAAAGCCACAGACTCAGAAGCCTCAAGTTCTGATTAACTCAATACCAGCTGCTAAGAACAATTCAATGCCAAAAACTTTCAAATCTAAAGTCTTGGATAGTTCTCAGCAGTCAAGCTCTAAGCCTAAGGCACAAAAGAAAGCAAAATCCTTCAAGACTAACAAGAAAGGACCCATAAAGTTATGGGTACCAAGAAATGAAATTGTTTATATTTCAGGTAAGGTCCACATCAAGACACTAAATTCAATTCTAGAACTTGGACAATGGCTGCTCACGTTCGACAATGGAAGAAATGCATGTGTTCCCAGTCCAGAATCTGAGAGACGAAAATATCGTGGATATTGGAGAAAACAAGAAAGGAATGACTACTAGTATGGTGACTACTGGTAACTTTCCTATCTCATCTGCATTTTTTTTATTTTGATAGGTCTGAACATATTATACTTAGCATAAATTCATTGTGTGATAGTTACTATAATGTGATAATGAGATAAAAGCATATGCATGGATATCAATAACATGACATAGTCCACAATGTTCACAAGGTCAAAAGAAGGAAAAATACTTTCACAAATCAATGTTTAAGTTTGGCTGATCAGAAAGCAGTTTGCCTTCTGACAGTTAGTGGTGAAAATAGTTCTGCTTTAAAAGGAATACAACATGCTAAACATAGACTAATCTCTATAGTTTAGCAAGTTAACTTAGTCAAGGGACTGCCAGAAGCACGTCAGCACTAAGATGCTCTTTAAAAAGCATGCCATATATAGACTAGTTAATTTCTCAGAACAAATATTAAAACATGTGGTTTGAAATGTAAAGAATAAGATCTTTATTAGATATGATCTGAACGAGAACATCATGTGGATATGTTAAGAGAAATGAACATAGTGTATTTCATTCTCACAATCTCAAATGTGCTAGTTACATCTGGAAATAGTAGAATCTATCTGAAGCAAAACCTGTGCCCAAGCTTGATGGTGTATTTTGTTGTGAGTGCTCTAAAAGCTCAAGGTATACAAAGTGTATTATACTAAAACTAATAGAGTTGAGGAATCAATGCACAACATACCTGTTAACAAAAAGCTTGACATTACATGTTAAAGCTAGTTGAATGCCTTGCAGGTATACAAAGTTCAAAAGATGTCTCAGAACAAATCAGAAGAATATCTTAAAGAAAGTGAAACACAATGATGAGAGATGGTTCATCAAGAGCTATCAAAACCTGAAATTCTAAATGATCTCAGAAGAACATTATTGGAAATAAATTGTATGATCAAAAGAAGATTTCAAAAAGAAGAGTAGATCAGAAGTTCTACAAAGGTATAACATGGTCTTCTCATTATCTAACAGTTTTAAGATACGGTGAAGTTCAGAGTCTGATAGCACCCAGAAGCTATTCCAGTCAGAGTCTCTCATGGGCAAGTCTGATGGGAATAAGCATCTGATAACATCAGAACCTCTGAAGCTTCAGACTCAGATAGATTTTGCTCTGACGTGTCATATAAGTGGAAAGATCTTTCAACTATTTTATTGACATCTAGCCCACTTACTTGACACTAGACTGACAAGTTTTATCTGACATGTAGCTTAACTGTTGGATAATAACCAGAAGGCAATGATGTTTTTACTTTGAATGATGTGTGTGTCTCGCGCCCCCATGTAGCTTTAAATTTTGTCTTTATTCAAAATGTTGCATACGAAATGTTTTCATCAAAAAAACTCTTGCACACTCTCAGTTCTCAAACCTTCTCTGAAAAACAACTCCTTTTCATAATAACCCTAGAAACCAAAAGCCTTCAGAATTTTCAATGGCATCTTCATCTTCTCAAGTTTCCGTCGTCGTTGATACTGGTGCTGATTTGGTTCACATATTGAAGACTATGAATATTCTAGAAGATGAGTTGACGGTTCTTCATGAATCCATTTTCGACAAATGGAATTGAACTCCTGGACTTCATTCGTCACCATAACTGAAATCACTATAACATTCTGCTAAATGGTCCTACTTATTTAGAAATGGTTAAGCACTTTTGGCTAAGAGCATAAGTTTTTGACAAGGAGGCTGCAGAAGAAGAACTCGGGATAATAAGGGCAAGGGATCCTAGAAATGTGAAGAAGTCTAGAAAGGAACTGGGTTTAAATGAATTTAAGGAAACAGAGATAAGATCCTCTGTATCAGGTGTGTATGTGGTACTTACCAAAACCATCATATCAAGTCTGATCAGAGTTGAAGAATCAGGAAAGTATTCTAAAGATACTGATGAGAACACCAAATTCTTGGATACCATGAAAAGAAATCTGTATGAGTCACCAACAGAAGTGGGCAACAAATTAGACAACCTCAAACAAGCCAAGCTCATGACACCTCTAGCAAGAATGGTAATCAACTTCATCAATGAATGTATTCATCCTAGAGAGTCTGTAGTCAAAAATGTTAATTGGGATCACAAAATGTTAGCTACATTAATTCTATGAAAATTCCAAGTGAATATGCCTAAGTATATCTTCAACTTCATGTGCGAAAGCATCAAGGAATAAAAGAAGGTTATTCCATATGGTAAACTTCTGTCAGATCTGTTCTTCCAAAGCGGGTTAATTCACAGGTTGGAAGAGACTCAAATTAATGAAGATTTGGGAATTATCTATGAAAAGACTGTTGTTGGTCATACTCTGGTAAGGATGGGTATCAGAATCAATGCGATACCATCCACTGTACCTTTCCATATCATAAACACCAACCCAATTCTTAATCACAGATTCCCTGTTATTTCAGAACATGATAATGATGAAGTTATTAACAACTTCATCCAAGATCAAATCAAGCTAGGTGTATTCATCAGAAGAGAAGATATCCCACCTGCTCCAGCCAATCTGTACAAAGAGCCTAGGAAGAGAAAAGCTTCAACAAAAACTGTCAGAAGCCAATGAAGAAACCAGCTTAGAGGAAGATAAAAGAGTTAGAAATGACTGATGAAGAATTGGATAATATGATTGACTTGTGACCATACAGAAAACCAGAACCAGAAGTGGTAAGATTACTTACAAGGTTGTTGTAGTTAAAACTTCTGATTCCAAGGTTAAGAAAGGGACAAAGCACAAGAAGGCATAAACTCAAACCTTACCCACTGTTGTTGAGGAAGAAGAAGAAGAGGAAGATAAAGTACATATGAGAAGAAGGCAGAGGACCTTTCAGACTGTACCATAAACTTTAACAGAGCCTGATGCATCATAATCCATGGTTGAAAAAGAAGCATCAGCAGAACAGGAGATTCCAGCAGAACCTAAAGTTGTTGACCATGTGCCTGTGAAGGAAGCATCTCTACTCATGGCTTCGAGTCTGAAGAGTAAACTGTTTGCAGATCTTGATAAAAACATGGAAGGCAACACTGAAAGGATAGAATTCTCAGGAGCAAGGAGACCAGATACTCCAGAAGAACTAGGTAATTTTGAATCTTTTGTGGATAACAGTGTTATACCCCCATCCCCACCTAGACCAACCTACAAAGACCATCCTTCTATAGAACTACCCTCACCTCCATCCACTACCTCATTTGACCCAAGTAGTGAACACTCAGATGATAGTAGTTCATCTTCTATTGAAGATGTAACTCATATCCATAACCCTCAATCAATTAGCATTCAACATCCAGAGAGTCTTTTGCACTCTGATGAACCTGAGCAAGCCTTGAAAAATGCTAAATCTTCTTTTGCTGTTTGCAAGAATCTTAGAAATTTCAAGCGTGGCAAGCTTGTTGATCTTGTAGCTTTGAAAACTAGTTTTGGTTGTAGTATACCCAAGCCTCCACCTCAAACTAAATCTATAGATGAACCAATGATTACATCTCAACCACCTCAACCCACTGACATGAAAGAACAATCAGCAGATGCTGAGAAAATCGTCACAACAGAATCCCCATCTAACCCTGACAATAATCTTAACTCCATAGAAAGCCAAACCCTGATAGCTGAAATAATTCTTGAAACATAAACATAACAAGAACCCCAACCTGACATTGTTCTGGATGCTCAGCCCTTCAATACTCATGCTCCATACGTTGTTATTGCCTTGCTTACTGTTGTACCTTCCACCATCCCTGTAAAACATGTATTTCACAGACTCATAAATTCTCTATCGAATTCAAGTGAGTATGTAGAACTGCAAACATCTATTACATCCGGATCAACCCAATCTACTCAAATTGACCAACCTTTTGACACTAGCACTCTTATTCGCAAAGTTTAGAATCTGTTATTCAAAAGGAGAAAGTATAAATCAGACAAGATATCAACGTTCAAGAAGGAACAAGAAGAGCTGAAGGATAATCTTAAAAAACTCTTTCAGAGTCAATCAACATTTGTTCATATTCAAGAGAGATTTATGCAGAATCAGTTAGATTTGAAGGCTAGTCAAGATGAAATCAGCTCAAACTTGAAGATTCTGATGGATCTGCTTTCTAAGAAACCTTAGGACACCCTTTATCTGCTTTGATGTTCGCACAAGAGCTTTTAAATTGTATATTTGCGTAAACTCTATTGTTCTATATACAATTTTCTTCTATTATCTGTTCTTCTTCCTTATTTTTTTTATGACAAAAGGGGAGAAATTATATGATAAGAGGAAATAATATATAGTAGTAATAAGGGGGAGACAATATATAGTTATTGAAGTTAGTTTAAAGGGGAGAAAGACAAAAAGTATTCAAAGTAATATCTAAGTCTGAACGGAGAAGTAAACCTGTTTTAACTGTTTTTTTTAAGTTTTTGAATGGGTGTGAAATTTTAAAATACTCAGTTTGATTTTGACAAGACTTAGTACTTGAGAATTTCAAATTTTATCCAGACTATGAATGAGTGTTCTTGGCAAGATTAAAACATTGAGTCTGAATCTGACGAGATTCAGTACTTAAGAGTCCTAATCAAACCAGACTCCGAAAGAGTGATTCAAAATCCTTTTAAACTCTGATACAGGTTTAAAGTTCTGATATGTTTACATTTATATGCTCTGATGCACTTAATTGTGATAAAAGAATGAATGTAATTAACTTGGATATGACTTAGGGGGAGCTTACAAACCTGAGACTCTGAAGTCAATTTGTTAATTAGATTAACAACAATTGTTCCAAATACTTGTGTTTGTCATCATCAAAAAGGGGGATATTGTTGGAATAAAATTGGTTTTGTACAATTCCTTTAAGGTTTTGATGATATATAACAAAGTATTGAAGATCAATTGGATATGCTAATATTTGTTCAAGTGTGCATGACCATAGAATAAAATCTACTGATGAATTGAACATGTATAGGAGCATCTGAAGCACTAGAGAAGCTTAAAAGACTATCATAGAATATCTGAAGAAAAGTCAACCAGAAGTCAATATCTTGGATCAAAAGAAATGATTCTACTCAGAAGCTGAAGAATCTCATCAGACTCTGACAATCATCAGACTCAGAAGACCCCATCAGACTTGGATGATCTCCATCAGATTTGGAAGACCTCTAGACTCAGAAGATCTTGAGAGACCCAGACTCCACGTCAGATTTGTCATCTTTTATAGCTGTCTCTATCAAAGATTTGATCGTACAATTTTTTCTTCATCTAACCACGTGTAGAAACAGACAAAGAACTTCAAGGACAAAGAGAATGAACGCATAATTCTAGTTTTAGCAAAGAAATTTTGAATGACTATTCAACGGAATTATCCATATCAGGCAATGGTCTAACGTCCTTGATTTGAATCTTCTCAACGACTCTTAATGCACTGACACTCTTCTCCAGTCTCTCAAATCTTTGCCTATATAAGGAGCTGAAAACCTGAAGAAGAATAACAAGACTACTATTATTAATGTGCCATTACTCTGCCAAAATCAAATAGCGCAAAAGCACTTAGGAATTTCTTATCAAAGTTTGTATCTTAGAAATTCTAAGTTGTAAAGAGTCTATTCTGGATTGTATTGTTTACACCTCTGATTGTATATCAAGTGTAAGATCACATTTGTTTATTTTTAAACAAAAGAAGTCTCTTGCCTGCGTGCTTGAGCATTAGAAGTCTCTTTCCGTTGTGATTGAACATTAGAATTCTTTTGCCTGTGTGCTTGAGCAGTGGAAGTCTCTTTCAGCAGTGATTGAGCAATAAAAGTCGCTTGCCTGTGTGCTTGAGCATTTGAAGTCTCTTGCAAGTGTGCTTGAACATTTGGAAGTCTCTTGGAAGAGTCCTTGAGCAATTGTAATCTTGTGAGAATATACTGAAATCCCTTGGAAGTGTAAGGGGACATGACTAATCATGTTTTGTGGGAGGAACCAATATAAATTGCTTTGTGTCCGCGCTCTCTCTCTCTCTCTCTCTCTCTATATATATATATATATATATATATATATATATATATATATATATATATATATATATATATATATATCTTTGTGTTTTGTTTTATCCGCTGCACTCAGACTATGAATCATACTCTGAACCCATCAGATCCTGACAATTTGTTTTCTTCACTTGACACCTCTGTTACCAAAGAAGGTCCCTCAACAAAAGCCACTATTGATGCCACTACTTCTGCTCCTACAACACAAACATCCAAAACTGAAATGATTGCAAGGAGATCTCTTAGGGTTGCAACTAAAACCCATAAGATTGTATGTATCTTGGCAAAATGGACTTCTGAGGTTGTTGCTCCTGGCTTAGCCATGGAACCTCCTATGTTTGAGGATCCCTGTGTCTTTGAATCTGAGCCTTCCTCTGATTCTGGGGATTCCACTCCCTAAATCTTTTCTCATTCTACCTCCCTACCTTTTTTTGCTGTTGACAAAAAAAGTCTTTAGGCCCAAGTAGGTCCGTGATCAATAAATATTAGAGTTCTTAAAACTTCATCTTTTGCTTGATCACTTTTGCTTTTAAAAGCTTTTCTTTTTGTTTTTGAACCATATATATCATTTGATGTAATGAACATGATTGATTAATGAAGTATAATGAATTTGGTTCAATATTGCATTTTTTATTTATACCTTGAATTATAAAAGTGAGGGGGAGCTTTTAAAAACTCTTAAAAACTCACTGACATGAATTATAAAAATGAGGGGGAGCATAAAAATAATTTTTCAGCTCTTAAACCTCTCATATTTTTAATCAAAATCCATAATCCATTATAAAAGTGAGGGAGAGCTTTTAAAAACTCTTAAAAACTCATTGACATGAATTATAAAAATGAGGGGGAGCATAAAAATAATTTTTCAGCTCTTAAACCTCATATATTTAATCAAAATCCATAATCCTAAATCATAGGTTTGTCATCATCAAAAGGGGGAGATTGTTGAGGCAAAATCCCTAATTAATTTTAAAGATAACAAACAATAATGATTAAAGGGTTAATGGACTTTGATTAGTTTCTTGGTATTTTATTTGTGTTCTTGAGTGTTTAATTATAAGACAGGAACAAAATATGAATCATACCAAGATACAAGGTTGAACAGAGTTCAGAAGACTGGACATAGTTCAGAAGGTTTTTCTTATGGTTATACCCAGAAATTCATAAACAAATACATGAACATTCAAGGCTCACGTGACATAAATGAGATGCCCAGAAAAGTAAAAGAACTTGGATCAATCAAGGAATAAAGACATCTATTTGGATTAAAGACTAAAAACACATTCATTGTTCATTGAAGACTTATGAACAAATGAAGTACAAAACATTAGGAATATTCCTCTTTGAATATCATCCTAGATGGTGTACATACTGCACTTCATTGATGTTTTACTATTAGGATTTGATTACATCAAATGGAAGTCTTACAAATTATCCTAAGTAAAATAAAGGAACATTATGAAGTTCCGAAAGTTCAATACAACTCATGTTTTAAATCTGACAGCACAGTAAAGTGGTTGAAAAGTAAAATCAAAAGCAAGCAAGCTATCTCAAAGTCAGATTCAATGAGAACTCGACACATAAGGGAGTTGGAACTGTATAAGACCAGCAAAATCCCCTAAAGCATGGGCATGAAGTGATAGATCCACTTTCCTCTCTCCTGCATGCATTCCAACACAAATTTGCAAAGGTTTTTGGCTCAGGAACATTCTGAAGTATGCACGCATAACAAAGCACATCAACAACTCAGATCTTCATATGACATTCATAGGATTTACCCAGAAATTCATCTGACATTCATCCATATGAACCCAAGAACATTCTGAAGTACAGAATGTTGATCAAGACTCTCAAGCAAAAGTTGCTAAGTCACAGAACATGTGGCACAAGCCCATTGTGTTGGAACAAAATGTATGAACAACTCTCTTTTGGGTTTTAATGATAACAAAGTGTTAAAAAGAAAATTGGAATTGCTAATGCTTGATTCTAAGTGTGCAGAACCATGTACTTAAAGTTTGGTATTTAACATTGGTTATGGAAGAACAAGCTAAGAGCAAGAAGGAAAGCATAGAAGCTTATGTTGCAAGTATGAAGCAATTCTGTGTCTGAAGGCAGCTACTGAAGGCAGCTTCTCAAGGTGCGTCTGAAAGCAGCTTCTGAAGGCAGCGTCTGAAGACTGAGTCTGGAGGTCAACGAAAGTCAACGTCTGAAGACTGAGTCTGAAGGTCAACGAAAGTCAACGTCTGAAGACTGCGTTTGAAGGTCAACAAAAGTCAGCGTCTGAACAGTGCGTCTGAAGGGAGCGTCTGATGAACAGTGCTTCTGAAGGGTGCGTCTGAAGACCTGCTTCTGATGAACAGTTCCTGAAGAAGCTTCTGAAGTCTGATTTTTAAGGAAAAGCAGCTGCCACTGTCAACAGTAAAGCCTGAACAGTCAAAACATCTTAATGGAACAATTGCCTCCTTCGAAGAAACATTCTCCAGCTTTTAAGGAAACAATTTGAAAAACGTTATGCTCTGTTTTCTGTGCACACACCAGAACAGAATGTATGCTGGACAAAGCTTCATTTGCAACGACTCTATTTTGATGACATGGCTCTTCTACAGCAGCTATTTAATTCCTCTATAAAGGATTGAAGATTTGAAGAAGAAAGCTAAGACTCTATCCCGGAAAACCAGAACTGCAATACTTTGTTTTACGTGATCAATCATCAAATAACTTAGGAATTCTTACAAACCTTTTTATCTTAGAATTCCTTAAGTGTAGAGTCTTAAACCTGAGTTGTATTTTGTGAACACCACTGAGTGTATATCAAGTGTTCAACTCAAACTGTTTTATGTTGTAAAATCTGTTTGAACCCAAAGTCTCTAGCCTACGTGCTTGAGCAACCAGAAGTCTCATAACTTTGTGTATTGAGCAACTAGAAGTCTCTTGACTGTATGTCTTGAGCAGGGAAGTCTCTTACTAAGTGTTTGAGCAACTAGAAGTCTCTTAACTTTGTGTTTTGAGCATAAAAGTCTCTTGTTAAGTGCTTGAGCATTGGAAGTCTCTTAGTTGTGTGCTTTGAGCAATTGTAATAAGTTGATTATAGTTCAAATCCCTTGTAAGTGGCAGGGGGACTAGACTACTTCCGGTTTGTGGAAGGAACTCTTGTGTCTCTCTTTCCCTTTTTCATCTTTATTTAACTGCTGCTAAACAACTCTGAAAAAGTTTCAGAATCTGATTCTGAACTTAACATAAGTTTTGAGAAAGACAAGAAACAGCCCACACAATTCAACCCCCCCCCCCCCCCTCTTGTGTGTTTTTCTCACCTTCACATTGGACACGTCCTAACAACTACAATGGATCAAGAAACTCTATAAAAGGAGCTGAAGACATACTTTGAAAACACACAGCTTAAAAGCATAATTAAACATCTTATTAAAAGAGTTTAAAGCTTCATACAAAAATTGATTTCACAAATCAACTCTAAAGATTATTAAAATCTCAAAGAGTGTGAATAAATTCTCTCTTATCTTTTCAAAGATAATCTTCTTCTTCTCTTCTTCTTGTCATTATTCTTTCAAACATCCAATCAACTGTAAAGAGAAAATCTCATCTAGTTTTAAGGGTATTAAAGTCTAGGTTGAGTAAAAGTGTACGGTCTGGTGTGACTTAGCACAGAAAGTTGAGAGCCTGATGAGGCTTAGAGAATACAGTTTATAATTGTTCTCAAGTACCATAGTGGAAACTCTCACAAGATTGTGAGGAGTGGACTAACCCACATTAGGTGAGCCACTATAAATTTTGTTTGTTCCTCTTCTCTATCTATATACTCTTTATTTACTGCATACACATTACACATACATTATTTAATTTTAACATTCTGTTATGCACTAACACTTCAGAACGTTCTGAAGTCTGTTTTAACTTTGCTCTTCTAAGTATCAACTTGAGAAGTAATTTTTAAGTACAAGATTAAAATTTAAAAAGGGTCACAATTCAAACACTCCATTTCTTGTGACTATTATATCTACTTCATCTAATTGCACTGACATTTGTTCTCCAACACTCTCAAATCCTTGTCTATATAAAGAGTTGAAGACTTGAAGAATAACAACAAGACTGCTATTTTTATTGTGCCATTACTCTGCCAAAATCAAATAGCGCAAAAGAACACTTAAGAATTTCTTATCAAAGTTTGTATCTTTGAAATTCTAAGTCTTTAGAGTCTGTTTTGATTTGTTCAGTTTACACCTCTGATTGTATATCAAGTGTAAGAACACATCTTGTTTATTTATAAACACCTAGAAGTCTCTTGCATGTGTGCTTGAGCAGTGGAAGTCTCTTTCAGTTGTGATGGAGCATTGGAAGTCTCTTGCAAGTGTGTTTGAGCATTTGGAAGTCTCTTGGAAGAGTCCTTGAACATTTGTAATATAGTGAGATTATAGTGAAATTCCTTGGAAGTGCAAGGGGACTAGACTACTCATGTTTTGTGGGAAGAACTACTATAAATTGTTTTGTGTCTGCTCTGTCTCTCTCTGTCTTATCTTTGTGTTTGATATTTCCGCTGCATACAGACTCTGAGTTAGACTCTGAATCCATCAGACTCTGACCAGTTCTGAAACATTTAGAAAAGTTTTTAGAAAAAGTCAACACAATTCAACCCTCCTTCTTGTATTTTTCTCACCTTCAGAGGAGACTAGAGGTAGCAGTCAGGTGGATTGTGAACTAGTATAAAACATATTGTGCAATTTTCTTTTCCTTTCGATCTATTTTATTTAGATGCACATTGTTCTTTGAGACTTAACTCTAGCAATACGTCTTCAACAAAGTTAAATGAATCGATAAAGACCATAAATATTTAAAAAAATTTGTTAAGAATGATTTACACACAAGATCTTTCATAACTTGATTTAAAAGACAACTTTTAAATTGTAAATATCATTCGAACCCACATTTTTTGTGAGTTTGTTTGTATGTTGACAATAATTTCACAAGAGCGCACAATTAAATACATATACTTCGCATAATACTCAATATTCAAAATCATCACAACACATATAGTTGCTTACAATAATCAGGGTGTGTATCTTGTCTATCATGAAAGGGTAAAAGATGAATAAAAAATAGTAATAATGAATAATAACTAGTAAAATAATGAGCTATAATGACCATCAGGAGACAATTAATAATAATTATAATTGGAAGAATGAGGCTTTTCCCACTATAAAGTGAGCATGCATATTTATATTTCTACATACAAACAAATAAACAATATGGGTGAAATTATCAAGTTTGTTTTTACTATGATTATTTTTCTTTTCATGTTTACCATTGTAACCGACGATAAGTATTATTGCAAAATAAAATAAAAATCTTCTTAATTTGATACTAAATGTTTCATTGCATATTACTAACAATATTTTTTTATTATTTAATTTGATTGTCGCAGATATCGTTGTGAGCCTCCTCAGTATCCAAGGTGCGTAGGGATACTTTGTAAATGTGTCTAATAGTATCAATTAAGTTCAAAACTGCTTCTATGGTATTTCTAAAAGCGAATAATTGTATTTAAAATTATATTGTTGGTATTTTTATGATATATTTCACACTTTAATATTTGTTCATTAGACGTTCAAATTTATTTGATTGACTATTGTATTTGAAATTATATTGTTGGTACTTTTATGATATATTTCACACTTTAATATTTGTTCGTCAGACCTTCGAATTTATTTGATTGACTAGAAATAAAATTATTGTATTATGTAACCATTGCTACATTCATTCGCTCTTAGAAGTTATCGAGAATAATTTAGTACACAATTAAAACTATATGTGTTAATAAATAAAACATAAAAAAATGTTAATAAATAAAGCCAATATATTTTTTATTTAAATAAATCATTATGGGTCATATTATAAGTAAGGCACCAATAGTAAACAAGGTTATTATTGTAAAAGTGTCATGTCTTATGACAAAACTATTGCATTTCATAAATTCATGTAATTCTATTATTTTATATTTATTTAAAATAACTAGTTAATGTCTCTCATTTTAGTGGTTAATGACATACTTAAAGTAATTAATGAGATATATGTTTTTTTTATATAAGTCAGAAATGTATTAAAAAAATCATACATAAATTGGGGGGACAAATGCCAAAACCCAATTAAACTAACAAAACCTAATAAATGAAAACATGATACGTCTCTAAAGAAAAGGGTTGGAAAAAAAAAACTGTAGGGATCAAACCATGAGCATTTCAAAACAGGATATTCATTTGATATTGGAGACGTCATTTTTCGATTGTGACTCGTCTTTTTTTAGCTTTCTTTAATTATAATGATATATATGTAAAATAACCGGTTAATGATATATATATATATATATATATATATATATATATATATATATATATATATATATATATATATATATATAACTGGTTGATGACACAATCTTATGTTTATGTTCCAAAAATACTTCTCTAGATTGTTTTTATTTACTTTTTTAAAACAATTTGGTCAAAAAAAGTATTCTTCACCGTATAAATACATTCAACGGTAAATATGGAGTCTAAAATTGTGTCTTAAAAGTGTCTTTCCATAACTATTCCTCTCCAAAATACTCTCTTCTCATAATCTAAAAATGACTCTTCTACATTTGTATAAATAAGGCACATTAATTTACATGGAACTTTTAAGAAAAGTTGGATTCTTACCAAGATGAGCAACAAATAAAATATAAACAAGTAACATATATTTTTCTTGAACAAAACTGAGATTTTTTGAGAACTTATTCAACCATAGAAACTATTTGCATGTTTTAGTAAGGGCAATGAACTTCTCCTCAATAGTAAACAATATAGAGTTCCTAATATATATGTTGGAGGAACAATTTGCATGTGCGAGCGAACACCGAGTGTAAGGAAACCAAGTCTGGTGTTCCTCACATATTTGAGGAGGATATGGTGTGAGTGTGAAACGAACATATAATGAGAAAATTTGATTTTTGCATTCGACATATATGTGAGGCACACAACTCACATGTTTAAGCAAAGAAAAGACGTGATCATTCGAGTCATGGACGCATCGTATAGGAAACCGTGCAAGCCCACATGTGCGAGTATTAAAGGATGAATCATGAGTCATGTGTCATGTCGCACATACGACGATGTGAATGATATTATCAACGAAACAACATTTTTTAGCGAGCATTGCATATGCAGTGAGGGCTGCTCGCATATGTGACAAAACACAAAATTGGACAATGTTTAAGGTAAAAATCATAATTATTTAGGTTTTAACCAAACCCCAAAAACTGAAAATTTGTAGTGTGTTTCTATCTCCTAGGGTTCCTTTCCTCAAACATCCAAATACATTTGATTTTTCATTGATTTCATATCAAGCTTTTCAACCAAAAGCATAAGAATAATAGTATGATAAAATTACATAGTTTTGCTGCTATTATGTGAGTTGATAGCTCTCGTTGCAAACGTCATTTTACCGGTCCAACTTTCAAAATTGAAAATCCACATGTATTGAACCTTTTTCAAAATTTGAGCTCAATCAAATGATGAACAAATCCACAGTCGCATTGTTATGTAACAAGTTTGAGAAATAGAAGAATTATTTTCACATTTCTCTTCTCTTTTTGACGGTTGTTTTCCTCTCCAAAATACTCTCTTCTCATAATCTAAAAATGACTCCTCTACATTTGTATAAGTAAGGCACCGTAATTTATATGGAACCTTTATGAAAAGTTGGATTCTTACCAAGACGAGTAACAAATCAAATGTTAACAAATAACTTATATTTTTCTTGAACAAAACTGAGATTTTTTAAGAACTTATTCAACCATAGAAACTATTTGCATGTTTTAGTAATGGCAATGAACTTCTCCTCAATAGTAAACAATATAGAGTTCCTAATATATGTTGGAGGAACAACTTGCATGTGCGAGCGAACACAGAGCGTGAGGAAACCAAGTCTGGTGTTCCTCGCATATTTGAGGAGGATATGTCATGAGTGCGAAACGAACATATAATGAGAAAAATTGATTTATGCGTTCGACACATGTGTGAGGCACACAACTCACATGTTTAAGAAAAGAAAGGATGTGATCATTCGAGTCATGGACGCATCGTATAGGAAACAGTGCAAGCCCACATGTGCGAGTAATAAAGGATGAATCATGAGTCATGTGTCATGCACATACGACGATGTGAATGATATTATCAACGAAACAACATTTTTTAGCGAGCATTGCATATGCAGTGAGGGCTGCTCGCATATGTGACAAAACACAAAATTGGACAATGTTTAAGGTAAAAATCATAATTATTTAGGTTTTAACCAAACCCCAAAAACTGAAAAATTTTAGTGTGTTTTCTATCTCCTAGGGTTCCTTTCCTCAAACATCAAAATACATTTGATTTTTCATTGATTTCATATCAAGCTTTTCAATCAAAAGCATAAGAATAATAATAGGGTTAAATATGTTTTTGGTCCCTATAAAATTGGAAACTTCTAAGTTTAGTCCTTACTTAATTTTAATAGACTTTTTAGTCCCTATAAAAAAAATTTACTTATAATTTTAGTCCCTGCTAAAACAAAGTTTGTTTAACTATCCTTAAACTCTTAAATTTTTGAACGATTTTTTTGAGACAAGTTTAGAACACTATGAAAAGCTCATTTACAAAAATTTAGAATTTTTTAATATGAAACGAATTAAATATGAATTTTTTAAACCGACAAAAGTTAAAGATAAAAGTAACAAAATCTGGACGTAGAAATCAAATTTTGCGATAATTTTTTGCGGAGGAACTTTTAGTAATGTTCTTAACACGTCTGCAAAAAATTGTTCAAAAACTTAAGAGTTTAAGCATAAATTAAACAAATTTGAATTGAGTAGGGACTAATACTGAGTGCCGAAATTTTTTTTAGGGATTAAAAGAACTATTAAAATTAAGTAAGGACTAAACTTAAAAGGTCCCAATTTTATAGGGACCAAAAATATATTTAACCCATAATAATATGATAAAATCACATAGTTTTGCTGCTATTATGTGAGTTGATAGCTCTCGTTGCAAGCCTCATTTTAAGGGTCCAACTGTCAAAAAATCCACATATTTTGAACATTTTGTCAAAATTTGAGCTCGAACAAATGATGAACAAATCCACAGTCGCATTGTTATGTAACAAGTTTGAGAAATACAAGAATTATTTTCACATTTATCTTCTCTTTTTGACGGCTGTTCTCCTCTCCAAAATACTCTCTTCTCATAATCTAAAAATGACTCCTCTACATTTGTATAAGTAAGGCACATTAATTTATATGGAACCTTTATGAAAAGTTGGATTCTTACCAAGATGAGTAACAAATAAAATTTAACAAGTAACATATAATTTTCTTAAACTCTAGTGAGATTCTTTAAGAACTTATAAAACCATAGAAACTATTCACATGTTTTAGTAATGGCAATGAACTTCTCCTCATTAGTAAACAATATTGAGTTCCAAATATATGTTGGAGGAACAACTTGCATGTGCGAGCGAACATAGAGCGTGAGGAAACCAAGGTTGGTGTTCCTCGCATATTTGAGGAGGATATGTCGTGAGTGTGAAACAAACATATAATGAGAAAAATTGAGTTCTACGTTCGACACATATGTGAGGCACACAACTCACATGTTTAAGCAAATAAAGGACGTGATCATTCGAGTCATGGACGCGTCGTATAGGAAACAGTGCAAGCCCACATGTGTGAATACTAAAGGATGAATCTTGAGTTATGTGTCATGTCGCACATACGACAATATTAAGGTAAAAATCATAATTATTTAGGTTTTAACCAAATCCCAAAGGTTGAAAATTTGTAGTGTGTTTTCGATCTCCTAGAGTTCCTTTTCCTGTGATGCTAAATCTGTCATCTCTTTTGTGCTCAGATTCATGATTATTTAAGGGAAGTCTCGCATGAAGGGTCTGCAACTTCCTCTGACGGAGAATCCAGCTGATTTCACCACAGATTTTGGATCCATGATTCTCATATTACCCAGAAGCTCAACTGACATGACTTGAGCCAATTTTATCCCAAGGTTGATATACCCCAGACTTTATAGCTTCTAAACTATTCTGCTATGATGAAACAATTCTGAGAGGAGTCTTGGATAAGCAATTAGTTTTGATTTCTTTCTCCATAAATTTTCGATAGTTGTACATAGATGGTGAAATATGTATCCTGCCAGGTTTAGCCTTATGTTCGTGCTTAGTTGCAGAAGCATTACTTTGTGAATCAGACTTGGTTGATATGTTCCTCCTGCCCTAAGAATTAGGCATTGAATGATGAATTTAAGCATAATTATTTCCTTGTCATGCATGTTGGTGGCTCTTTCTTTCATGTTCTCCTTGTTTTGCTTGCCATCTTCTTTCTATTCCTTAATAGCCTTTTCCTCTTCTGATATCTCCTTGTAGAGAGTCTTCTTGATGTCTTCCCCAAATTCTTGATGTCCAACCCAATCCTTGCTTGCTCCAATGCAGACTCATCAACTTGCTGAATTGTTCCTTGAATCTCTTCAGCACTCTAAAAAGTTCTTGCCCTTCTTCTCAGATGTTGTTCCTCCTCTTCCATAATTACATCAGGGACTTTCATCTTTCTTAGTCTCCTTTTTATTTCAGGCTTTTGCTCAGACTCTGCAGAAGCTACTACAGACTTAGCAGCTTTCCCACTTCTAGTCTAAAATGGCATTGATGTTACAGACTCAACCAATTCTTCAATTTCTTCATTTATTGTCTTAGGTGCTTTCTTGGTTGGTCTTTTTGTTGGTTCCTGAACTATTAGAACAGGAGCTTTCCTTTTTCCTAGGAGCTCTGTATTGATTTGAAGGTGCAGCATGGATGTTTTCAGGGTTGATGTGGGTACCCTCTTCCTTCATTAACTGGATGTAGCTCTCAATCACTTCCTTGTTATCCAAGTCATAGATAATAGGAAATTTCTCAATGTAAGCAAGATTGCTTTGCCTAAGGCTGGGTACTCCAGAGTCCACTACAGTTGCCTTCAACTTCATGTTTATCAGGTTCTTAGCATTGAAAGGCTTTTCAAGGACATAGTCTAGCTCCTAATCTGCTTTAGCATCCTTCTGACCCTATATCAATCTCCCTTGGTGAAATAACTCTAAGAGCAATCTTCCATAGGGATTGTCTTCTTCTGATCCTTGATACTCTTGCACATATGGTCAAAAATATATGCAGTCAGGTTGAATAGGTATTTATTTATGATCAGGATTAGAAGATGTTTGTGATCCCAGCTGATTTGATCACTGCTGGAGTTTCTTGGTTGAATGCATCCCAAAATAAACTTCACCACAAGTTTGGAATTTGAGTAATATATTTGGACATGCTCGGCTTTAAAGAATCATTTCCCACTTCTTTTGGAGACTTATAGATCTTGTTTTTCATCAGGTTCAAGTAACATGTGTTCTCACTTGTATCTTTCAAAAACATTCGTTTGTCCTCAGACCTTATTAACTTAGCAATCATATCCCTTGTGATTATAATGTCCACTCCCAGCATAGAGGACCTAATTTCTACCTCTGTAAACTTCTTCAGACCCAGTTCTTCACTGGTGTTTTGAGCATTTTCTAAGCACTTTGCCCTCTCTTACCTGAGTTC
Source organism: Medicago ruthenica (assembly GCA_018208015.1). Lineage (NCBI taxonomy): Eukaryota > Viridiplantae > Streptophyta > Magnoliopsida > Fabales > Fabaceae > Medicago > Medicago ruthenica. Next base: position 27,669,065 of record CM031378.1, on the reverse strand, counting down.
TTCTTCAGCAGCCCATCTATCATAGAATTCTGCCCTAACCCAGAAGTATTTTACAAGATTGGAGTATGTTGCTCCATTCAACATATTCACAAAGGGTAACCAACCCTAATGGCGTAACAGATCCATCATATCAAACCCATTAGCTTTTAAACCTTCAAGGTCACAAATTAAATCTGGAAGGACCTTTAGCTTGTCTTCTGGAGTAGACAAGGTTTTAGGCTTGATGACTAGGGTTTTACCAGAACCCACTTGGATTGGAACTTGGGAAGATGACGAAGATGATGCCATGACGTTTTTGGAGATTTTAGGTTACTAAGGTTCGTTTCGAAAAAGGGTGGTTTTTCGGAGAAGGTTTGAGAATAGAAAGTGAATGGTGTGAGTGAAGTGTGTGAAAATAGATGAGTAAGTGTATTTTTGTTCAAAACGTTTCACATTCAGATTTTGAGTAAAGACAAAACTTAATGCAAAAAGGGGGCGTGAGACATAGCATTCAAAGTAAAACATCATTGTCTAACGGTTACTACCCAATAGTTAAGACCCACGTCAAATAAACTTCTCAGATTCGTGCCATATAAGTGGGACTGATGTCAATAAAACAGTTATAAACCATTCCACTTATGTGAATCATCAAAGTCTATTAATCAGATTCTGAAGCTTTAGAGGCTCTGATGCCTCAGATGTTGATTCCCATCAGAGTCACTCACTCAAAGGCTCTGACAAGAATAACTTTTGAACACCATCAGACTCTGGGCTTTTTCATTTAGAGGCAAGCATCATTTTGATATAAAATACATGTTTTATTTCAATGTGTTTAGCTCTTGAATGTAGAATAAGATTTTTAGACAAACAGATGGAATCAGTATTATCATAATAAATTGGAATATTGGTTTTACAAATCTGATAGTTTTCTAACTGATGTTTCATCCAGAGTAGTTGTGTGCAACAACTAGCAGCTGAGATGTATTCTGCTTCTGCTGTAGACAATGCAAGAATGCTTTGTCTCTTACTAGCCCAGGATATCAAGTTCTCACCAAGAAATTGACAATTTCCACTAGTGGATTTTTTTCCAATTCTATCCCCAGCATAGTCAGCATCACAGAATCCAACTAGTTTATAATCTTGAGATTTCTTATAAAGCAATCCAAGATTAGTAGTTCCTTTCAGATACCTGAAGATTCTCTTAACAGCATTTAAATGAGATTCTATAGGATCTGACTGGAATCTTGCACACAGACAGACACTGAATAAAATATCAGGTCTTAAAGCTGTTAAATAAAGCAAGGAACATATCTTACCTCTTTACAGATTTTGATCCATTTTTCTCATTAAGCTTGTTTTTGAACATCCATTTTGTTCCAATAATGTTCTTCTGAGGTGACTTGACAACAATATCTCAAACATTATTTATTTGACATTGGTTCAGCTCTTCTTGCATAGCTACAATCCATCCATCATTTGGATGTGCTTCAGAAGATACATCAGCTTCTGGTACTTTAGGTGCACCATTAGGTTCTGAGTCTTCCAACGCTGGTCCAGATGCTTGTATAGGTTTTGAGACATCTTCAGAATCCTGTATTTCTGTAAAACTTTCAACTAGCTCTGACATTTAATTGTCAAGTTCCTTGTCATCAAATTTTATGTGTATTGATTCCTTAACTGTGTTAGTTTCAGAATTATACACTTTGTATGCCTTTGATCTTTCAGAGTATCCTAAGAAGATACACTTCTGATCTTTGCCATCAATTTTATTTAGATAGACTTTGTTGTTCAAGATATAACAAGTACATCCAAACTGGTGAAAGTAAGCAATACTTGGTTTACTTCCTTTATAGAGTTCATATGAAGTTTTGTTCAGAATAGGTCTGATATAGATCATGTTCTGTACATAACAAGTTGTGTTTGCAGCTTCTGCCCAAAAGTACTTAGCAATTTTATGGATCATTACCTCCATGATTACTTTTGACTTTCAAAGTTTTCAATTCTTTTTCAGTTTGTACTTGAGTGCAGAAGATGCTAAACACATCATATGTTTCATCTCTAGTTCTAAGGAATTTTAACCCAAGTCAACCTGTTGTAGTCATCAACTATGACTAATTCATACTTCTTCTCATCGATTTATGTAGTACCAACTGGTCCAAATAAGTCAATGTGAAGTAGTTCTAAAGGTTTGAAGGTTGAGACATTATTCTTTGTTTTGAAAAAGGTTTTAACAATTTTCACTTTCTGGCATATTCCATAGAGAGCATCTGAGTGATAGTGTAACTCTAGTAGTCTCTTGACAAGTTTTAACTTGCTAAGCTTAGAGATTAATCTCCAGTTAGCATGTCCTAACCTTTTATGCTAGAGCCACTTTTCATCACTCACTGATAGAAGGCAAACTACATTTTGATCACCAAATTTAGAGAAATTGTTTTTATGAACATTGCCTTTCCTCTGACCTTATGAACACTATGTACTTGTCAGATTTTTTATGACTGTACAGGTGTTCTTATCAAACACCACTTCATAAACATTATCACAAAATAGACTTATGCTAAGTAGGTTATGTCTAATTCCATCAACAAACTAGACATTATTAATTGAGATAGAAAAATTACCAATAGTCTCCGTACCAATAATCTTTCCTTTCTGGTTTCCTCCAAATTCCACAGTACCTCCCGCTTTCAGAGTCAGGGCTTGGAACATATGCTTTTCTCCCATCATGTAACATGAGCAGCCAATGTCCAGGTACCAGGATTGATGCTTTGACTTTCCCATGTAGTATACCTGAAACATAGACAATTTCAGACTTAGGTACACGTAGTTTTATGGGTCCTTTAGGGTTATTTCTGAAAGGCATCTTCTTCCTTCTTTGTGCTTTAAGCTCAGAGTTGGAAGCTTTGCGATCATTCAAGACTTTTGATTTAAAAGCTTTTGGTCTTAAATATCTTTCAGCTTGTGATTTTGAGATCTTCAAAACCTTGGGCTCTTGAGTCTTTAGTTTTGACTTCATCAGAGTCTTAGGCTTTGAATTCCTTGATCTTGACTTCTTCAGAACCTTTGATTCAAAACCCTTTGACTCTAACTTCCTCAGAACCTTCGACTCAGAGGCTCCAGGTTCTGACTTACTCAGACTCACAGCTTTTTCAGCCTCTGGCACAAAGTAGGCTTCAAATCCTTTCTTGATGCATTCAGAACAAGGAGGCTTCTTTGATTTCATAGGAGTCTGCATCCTCTGAAGAGGTGCTTTTGAGAAACCAATTCATTTTCCATTGTTTCTGCTTATTCTATAAATCATTGAAGCCAGCTTGCTTCTTTCAAGACTACTAACCAGAAACTCGTGAAGGGCTAGTTCATGCTTAGACAAGGTTTTATCAGGGCTTTTGTTAACTTTAATGGCAGAAGCTTCTTCCAATTCCTTGATCTTGCTTTTAAGATCATTAATATAATCCCTCAAGGTTTGGGATTCTCCTACCACAAGATCAAACTGCCTCTGTAAGACCTGATTTGTAGTACGAGAATCATTATTGAAATTCGGGCACAGTAAAGTCCTGATGTTGAACGTAATGATCCAACACAGGAACAATGTTGTAAAACAGAGTACAAAGTTTCAACATTGATTTATGAGAAAAAACACACAAAACAAAAACAGACAGAAAGTAAAAGGCACAAGATGTTTGTTAACCCAGTTTGGTGACAAACACACCTACATCTGGAGGCTACCAAGCCAGGAAGGAAATCCACTATAATAGTATCAATTCAAAGTCCTATGTGAAAAACCTCCGGTTCACTGTCTTCTCACTTAATCACTACCCGTGGTATTTCTACCTAGGAACTCCTAGATATGAGACCCCTCTCACTTCCCCTCAAACAATCACTGCCCCAGTGATCTTAGACTCAAATAACAATCAAAGACAGAGACACACTCCAAACACACAAAAGTCACTCTTGCTTAAAAGCTTCAAGTGATCTACAATTACAACTCAATAAACACAGTCCTAAGCTTGCATCAAGGTGACACAAGAAAGGCTCACAATTAACAGACTAGAAACCTAAGAATACTCTTTCAATGATGGCTTCGGTTTCAGTTGATTTCTTCCATAGTGGCGTCTTCTATTTATAGCCTTCAGCAGCAACATATATTTGAATCAAATATTCTTCTCAGAAATATATTGAAACAAATATTCTTCAGAAATATATATTTTCCAAAGATCTCTTTGAAAATATATTCACAAATAAAAATATCCAATCTTCAAAATATATCTCACGAAAATATCTTCCTTCTGGAAACATACGCAGCTTGGAGAACAAGTAACATGAAAGAATTCTTCAATCAAATCTTCAAAAGATCAGGTGAGAAAATAAACAGCTCCAAGGTACGAAATCAGGAGTACAATAAAATGCTTCTGAAGGTACTTCTGAAGAAGTGCTTCTGAAGGTCTGCGTCTGAAGTTCTGCGTCTGAAGTTCTCCGTCTGAAGTTCTGCGTCTGAAGACGTACATCCTGCTTGTATATTTGATTTTAGCAAACATGAAGCCAACAACTAAATATCCAACAATCTCTCCCTTTGGCAAATTTTTGGCTAAAATCAATCGGAGATCAGAGAGATACGCAAGGCAAATTCTGAACTCATCATAACTACGCAACCAACCATGAAGAACATAAATGTAGCAACCAAATAGCAACAGAGTCAGCAGCGGCACATAACAAACAAAATCCTAACAAGAGATATACTACGTTTCCACACATAACTCCCCCTGAAACAGAGACTCCCCCTGAAACAGAGAAACAGAGACTCCCCCTGAAACAGATCAGCCCTGTATTGCTTCTGAACTACAGAAATGCTTGCTTCTGACACACTTATCTCCCCCTTTTTAGCCAAACAATTTCAAAGCAAACCACTCAGACATACATAGGAATAGTAACCACATCTGAACATAATACTTCTGAGCATTAACATATTTGAACCTCAAAATTTCAACCCACATCAGGTTGATCTTCAATCACATCAAGTTTTATATCCACAGAATCAAAAGGGCTTGTGGTAACAGCAACTGGTACAGGTGAAACAACAGGAGAACTCACATTTACAGCAGTCTTCAGAATGAGAATGATTTCCCTTATTTCTCGTGCAACTCTAGTTATAGTAAATAGAAAGAATTTGTTTGCACATTTCAACACATGTAATTGCTATAACTCCTCATTTAGATACCCTATAACAATCTCCCCAGGATTATTCTTCTAAATTCTGATTGATGTCCTTTTGCTGGCTTGTGCCTCACTTGAATCTGATTCAATGTTGGACTCAATGTCTGAGACATTATCTGAAGCATCAACTTGCTGAAATGATGTTCCAACATCGTCTTCAACATCAGTCCCTTTTTCAACTGTTGAATCAACAACAACATTTATGGATTCCATCATAGTATTATTTCTGGAATTAAATACTCTGTAGGCTTTACTGTTGATGGAGTAACCAAGAAATATTCCTTCAGAAGAATAAAATTCAGAGAACTTGGCATTTTCAAATTCCTTACCATGATTTAAATGACCAACTTTCTGGTGCCACAGTTTAACCTCTTCTTCTGAACTTATGAGACATGTGGATAGGCTTGCTTCTTCTTGAGGCATCCATCAGTAACAATTGTCCTTAGATCTCTTGCCCCTCATTAGCACTTCATTTTCTTTACCAATAACCAGACATTCCTCCTTGTTAAAGTTCACTTCCAACCCTTGATCACATAATTGGCTTATGCTAATCAAATTTGTTGTTAGTCCTTTAACTAGCAACACATTGTCTAGTTTTGGTAGTCCATTACTGATCAAGTCTCCAATTCCAAGAATTTCTCCTCTAGCTCCATCACCAAAAGTCACATAGCTACTGGTGTAAGGTCTTATATTTTCAAGAAATTTACTAACTCCAGTCATGTGTCTAGAGCATCCACTGTCAAAGTACCAGTCTTCCCTAGATGATGCTCTTAGAGAGGTGTGAGCAATTAAGCCAACATTATCACATTTGGGTCTCCATTCCTTCTTGACATTTATTTTGTTTACAATGGGTTCCACTTTTCTTTGTTGAAAGTGTTTGGGGTATCCATACAGCTTGAAATAGAATGGCTTTATGTGCCCCTTTCTACCACAGTAATGACATATCCAAGGACGTGATGCCCTCCTGCTCTTAGATCCCTGAGTTTCGTTCTGATGTTCCAACTTAGGTTTGCCCATCATTGGATCATATGTTCCAACAGCTGCAATGAACCTTTTAGCTGGATTTTGTTGTTTGTTGTTCAAGGTCTTATAATCAAACCCTATTCCTTTTGGTTTCCCTTGGTTCTGACTCTCCAATATCTCTTATAGCATATCAGTACCAATGTTCATCATTCTGACTTGCTTCTTCATATGTTCAAGTTGAGAGTTCAGTTGGGTTACCTCATCATTGAGATCAGAAATTTGTCCTAAGTGATCACTTCTTTCAGCCTGAAGTTGAGTGATAGTTCTCTGCTATTTTTCCAGCTGCTTGCACACTTCCAAACTCCTAGTATACAGATCTTTGTAAGAGTTAGCCAGTTCTTCATAAGACAATTCTTCATCACTGGATTCAGTATCAGATGGTGCTTCAGAACCTGATGGTGCTTCTGAAGCCTCAGAACCTGATGGTGCTTCAAAACCTGATGGTGCTTCTGAAGCCTTAACTCCATCATCAGACATGCATTTACCAGTTAAAGCAGTGACATGCTTAGCAGACTCATTCTCCACTTCTCCTTCTGAGTCATCTTCATCAGACCAAGAAACAGCCAAGCTTTTCTTCTGTCTCTTGAGGTATGTGGCACATTCTGTTTTAATGTGACCATATCCTTCACATTCATGACACTGAACACCTTTGGATTGATTGCTTTTCTCATCAGATCTTGTCTTCTTCAAGTCATTTGGTTTGGATCTCCTGTCAGCCTGCTTTAGAATCCTATTAAATTGTTTACCAAGCATCACAAGAGCCTCTGTTATGCTTTCATCATCCTCAGCATCAGCATTTGCTACGAAAGCAACACCTTTCCCCTTCTTATCAGTTTGGTTATTGAAGGCTATCTCAAAATTCTGCAAGGACCCTATTAATTCCTCAACCTTCATACTGGAGATGTCATGTGCTTCCTCAATGGCAGTCACCTTCATGTCAAATCTCTTAGGTAGAGACCTGAGTATTTTCCTCACAAGTTTCTCATCAGATATTTTTTCTCCAAGAGAATCAAATGAGTTAGCCATGTCCAGAACGTTCATATAGAAGTCTTATGTTTTCATCCTCCAACATTTTAAGATTTTCAAACTTGGTGGTGAGAAGTTGTAGTCTGGACATTTTTACCTTGGATGTTCCTTCATGTGTAGTTTTAAGAATATCCCAAGCATCCTTAGCTACAGTGCACTGCTTGATCAGTCTGAACATGTTCTTGTCCACTCCATTGAATAAAGCATTCAAGGCCTTGGAGTTTCCAAGAGCTAATTCATCTTCTTCCTTGGACCATTCTTCTTCTGGTTTCAGATCAGCTGTCTTTTTTCCATCTTTGTCAAGCACAACAGGATGTTCCTAACCTTTCAGAACTGCTTTCCAGGTCTTACTATCTATAGATTTAAGGAAAGCACTCATGCGAGATTTCCAATAGTCATAGTTGGAACCATCCAACAGAGGTGGCCTGTTCACAAATCCTCCTTTCTTATCCATTATGCCAGAAGATAACTTCCCTGGACTCACCCTAAAACAGGCAGGGTGCCTGCTCTGATGCCAATTGAAATTTTGGCACAGTAAAGTCCTGATGTTGAACGTAATGATCCAACACATGAACAATGTTGTAAAACAGAGTCCAAAGTTTCAACGTTGATTTATGAGAAAAACACGCAAAACAAAAACAGACAGAAAGTAAAAGGTACAAGATGTTTGTTAACCCAGTTCAGTGACAAACACACCTACATCTGGAGGCTACCAAGCCAGGAAGGAAATCCACTATAATAGTATCAATTCAAAGTCCTATGTGAACAACCTCCAGTTCACTACCTTCTCACTTAATCACTACCCGTGGTATTTCTACCTAGGAACTCCTAGATATGAGACCCCTCTCACTTCCCCTCAAACAATCACTGCCCCAGTGATCTTAGACTCAAATAACAATCAAAGACAGAGACACACTCCAAACACACAAAAGTCACTCTTGCTTAAAAGCTTCAAGTGATCTACAATTACAACTCAATAAACACAGTCCTAAGCTTGCATCAAGGTGACATAAGAAAGGCTCACAATTAACAGACTAGAAACCTAAGAATACTCTTTCAATGATGGCTTCGGTTTCAGTTGATTTCTTCCATAGTGGCGTCTTCTATTTATAGCCTTCAGCAGCAACATATATTTGAATCAAATATTCTTCTCAGAAATATATTGAAACAAATATTCTTCAGAAATATATATTTTCCAAAGATCTCTTTGAAAATATATTCACAAATAAAAATATCCAATCTTCAAAATATATCTCACGAAAATATCTTCCTTCTGGAAACATACGCAGCTTGGAGAACAAGTAACATGAAAGAATTCTTCAATCAAATCTTCAAAAGATCAGGTGAGAAAATAAAAAGCTCCAAGGTACGAAATCAGGAGTACAATAAAATGCTTCTGAAGGTACTTCTGAAGGTTTGCGTCTGAAGTTCTGCGTCTGAAGTTCAGCTTCTAAAGGTTCAGCTTCTGAAGGTTCAGCTTCTGAAGGTTTAGCTTCTGAGGTTCAGCTTTTGAAGACGTACATCCTGCTTGTATATTTGATTTTAGCAAACATGAAGCCAACAACTAAATATCCAACAATTATGTCCACCATTTTCCATAATATCATTTCTGATCAAAAGGCTTTCATTATGTTTCTCCATGAATATGCTAATGGTTTCCAGAAAATCAAATGTTTTCTTTAAATTTCTAAATTCTTTTGATTTGCTCAGACAACGTCTAGCAAAATCTTTAACAGTATCAACTAACTCTTCATGAGTTAGTTTAGAAAATACCTCATCATCATCATAATCTAATCCAGATTCTGCATCAGAAACTATTGTGGCCACCAGACCCAGATTAGCTTCTTCGTCATCTTTGTCAAATTCTGACTCTTCATCAAACTTGTCCCATGTTGCCATAAGACTTTTCTTGAGCTTGCTCTTGTAACTTTCTTTCTTAGAGCTCTCTTTCTTTGACTTGTCCCTCTGCAACTCTAGACAGTCATCAATAAAGTGGTCAGGTTTCTTGCAGTTGAAGCATCGCTTCTGATCTTCTTTCTTGTTCTTGAAATCTGATCCTTTTGAACCACAACTTGTACCTAGAAACCTTTTCTTCTTGATCAGGTAATGAAATCTCTTGGTCAAATATGTCATCTCTTCAACATCTGAATCATTGTCAGAACCTCCATCATGAGTTTCTTCTTCTCACTCAATAGCCTGAAGAGCTTCAACATATTTTCCCTTGGATGTCAAAGCAATTGACTTAGACTTCTTAGCAGGTTCATCTCCAACAAGCTCAATCTCATGACTTTTGAGAGAATTTATCAGATTCTCCAAGCTTAGTGTATTCAAGTCCCTTGCTTCCTGAATAGTTGTAACATTTGGTCTGAACCTGGCAGGAAGACTCCTAATAATCTTCTTGACATGATCAGGAACAGTATAGCTTTTGTTTAGAACTTGAAGGCCATATACAAGAGTTTGAAACCTTAAATACATGGTTTCAATATCTTCATCTTCCTTCATTCTAAAAAGCTCATACTGATGAACCAATTGATTAGCTTTAGCTTCTTTAACTTGTTGGTTTCCTTCATAGGTAGAGCACAGGGATTCAAATATTGACTTAGCAGTAGAATTATCCACAATATTGGTGTATTCTGAGTGAGGTAAAACATCCACAAGAATTCAACGCACTCTGTGATGCTTCCTGTAGATTTTCCTTTGAGCCTCGGTCAGACTCTTTTTGTCTACTACCATTCCTTCTGCATTAACAACAAACGCAACACCATCTTCAATGATGTCCCGCAACTCATCATCAACACCTATGATATGGTTGTACATCTTGCTCTTCCACCATGAAAATTGAGTAGCATCTCCATTGAAAGATGGAGGTCTCATAAAGTAATTGTTCTTTTCAATGGTGAAAGCCTCATAAAGTATCATCTTCATTGATACCAACTAAAGGTGAGAAAAACACAAGAAACGGTTGAATTGTGTTGGCTTTTTCAAACTTTTTCTAAGTGTACTTTCACAAGTCAGAGTCTGAATGAGTTTAGAGTCTGAGTTTAGTTCAGAATCCGAGTGCTAATCAGAGTCTGAGTGCAGCGGATAAAAACAAACACAAAGATATAAATGTATATGTGTGTATATATATATATATATATATATATGTATGTATGTATTTATGTATGTATGTATGTATGTATGTATGTATGTATGTGTATATATATATATGTGTGTGTGTGTGTGTGTGTGTGTGTGTATAGAAAGAGAGAGAGAGAAAGAAAGAAAACAATTATATTGGTTCCTCCTACAATCCAGGAGTAGTCTAGTCCCCTTGCACTTCCAAGGGATTTTTACTATAATCACAACTTATTACAAATGCTCAAGAACACAATCAAGAGACTTCCAATGCTCAAGCACACAAGCAAGAGACTTCTAACGATCAATCACAACTGAAAGAGACTTCTAAGAGTTTACAAATAAAATATTTGTTTTACACTTGATATACAATCAGAGGTGTAAGCAATTACAAACATAACAAACTCTATGAACTTTGAATTTCTAAGATATATAAACTTAGTAAGAAATTCTTAAATGTTTTAGGCCCTTTTTATTTTGACAGAGTAAGGACACAGTTAAAATAGCAGAATCTTGTTGTTATTCTTCAAGTCTTCAACTCCTTATATAAGCAAGGATTTGATAAAAGTTGGAGAGGTGTCATCACATTAAGAGTCGTTGAGAAGCTTCAAATCATAGACGTTGGAATGTTGCCTGATATGGTTAATGTCGTTGGTAGAGACATTCGAAATTCATTGCTGCAAGTAGAATTATCTGTTTCATTTCTTTTGTCTTTGAATTTGACTAAGCACGTGATCCAGAAGAAGACAAATTATACTACTGAAAGTGACCCTTCTCAGAAGAAGACAAAGCTGACTAAGCTTCTGGGTCCCTCAGAGTCTTATGATCCAGAGTCTGGTCTTCACTTGCTACTGAGTGGCTTCTTCTCTTCTGATCCAAAAGTTGACTTATGGTTGACCTTTCTTCAGATATTCTACCAAGTCTTCTAACTTCTCTAGTGCTTCTGATGCTCTTATACATGTTCAGACTTTGTTAAATTTTAGTCTATGGTCCTGCACACTTGAACATATATTAGCATATTTAATTATTCTTCAATACTTTGTTATGATCAAAACTTTAGAGGCATTGTACAAAACCAATTTTGTTTCAACAAAAAAACATAAGAAATAGATACCTTACTAGTGTATAGAAGGAGGACATACTCTAGTCACTGTAGTTGGGTTATTATAATGGATTAAGTCTTTGAATAGTATCGAGGCAATGTGATTTAAATCTAGAAATACTTTCTCACCATAGTTAAATGATTTGATAAAGAACCATAATTATTTAGAGAAAACAGTTGAGATAGATTTACAAACAAGATGTTTCATAACTTGATTTAAAAGACAAAATTTTTAAATTGTAAATACAATTCGAACCCACATTTTTTTTGTCCCCCCACCTTCATGGATTTGATTGTATGTTGACAATTTTGCTTCGTGTTGTGTTTAACTATCTTGACAAAGATGTTTGTTAACCATATCTTGCTGATATATATATATCATGCACACTGAGCACGTAATTAGTTGGTACATTGTTTATTTACTTTATTACCATCAATTGTGTTAAATTATTTCTTACTTTATTTCCTATCTTGCTAATTTATTGTTTCACAAAATTAGTTGATATATCATGCATTTATTGATTTTTTTTCCGTTATTATTCATAATAATATATTCTATTCTATCAAATCAAAGTATGTCACGTGCAAAAAAAAAAAAATACACATCATCTCAAAAAGATGCAAGAGTCGGAGTTCGAATCTCGATAGAGTTTGAACTCTGAGAATCCATTTATTCATCAATTCTAGTCATTAGGTTATTCGACAAAAAAAAAACAATAAAAAAATTGAGGGGTCAACATCACTTTATAAAAATAAAATAAAAAAGAATAATAAAAAAAGGAAAATAAAAATTGCTAAGTAAATTGAAAAACGGTGCGTTCTTCTTGATTCTCAGTCACATTAGGGTTTTGAAATCTGAAATTCGTTTTCCGATCGAAGAATTCTCCGTTCAATTGATTGATATGGCAGACGAATCCATCAAAACCGTAACAACTCAATCCTTTTATCTTCTACAATTTCAATTTCAAGTTTTGATTTACGAAATCCCCTTTTTATTGCTCTAATTTTCTTATTATTTTTTCATGTTTGATGCATAAAAATGTAGGCTTTCGTTGAAATTCAAGGCCGTATGATAGAAACTACAAGGAAATTAAAGCAGGTTTGGCAAGAAATTCTTAATTTTCAGTTACTGTTGTTATTTTTATTTGTGAAGAGTATTATTGATTTTTATTTGAATTTTTATTTGATTTTGGGGATTATTTTGGGTTCCCTTTTGTTTTTATGAGGGTAGTGGTAGTAATTAGACTAAGTTGGTGATTACTATTTAGTTACATGTTTAATTGAATTTAGATGAATAAGTGAACTATTTTGTCACAATGTAAGCAAGATTTAAGAAGTGATGTGCATGTTTTGTAATGTCTTGGTATTGATTACGAAGTATTGACATTTGACACCAGTAATAATTTGAGGAAATGAAAGTGATTGAATACTTGAATGTAACCACATCTGTCGATGTCAGACACCATCATGTGTCGGACACTAGACAACCCTTTAATCTGAAGTATTGGTTCTACATAGTAAAAAGTAAAGGTTAAAGTACCTTCATAAAAGAACAAAAGGTATTGAAGGGATTTCTTGGTAATTCGAGTTTTTATCAAGGCTGAGTTTGGCTTGATTCTAGTTATCATATCCCAAGTAGTTTTCATATACTGCAATGCTATTTATTCCGAAAGATTTATACAAGAAAGAAAAAATGTATGAAAGTAGGATATTTGATCAGTCAGGTTCTTGCTGACTATACATGAGAGTAGTGGTTATTATTTGTAAGTGATACATGATACCACATAGGATTTTCGCATGTTTTTGTTAAACTTCTCTAGTTACATAAAGCATTTTTCTTTTTATTAAAAGTTACATTGTTTTTCCTCATAGTGCATAAGGACAGTGTAGACACATTCAATCATGGTAGTCAAATCGGGATACGTATCATGTATCGACCACTTTTTTGAATCGTGTATCTTATCGTATTGTGTATCGTAAGATACATTAACAAAAGAAAATATGACATAAAATATCATATATAAACTCCAAAATACTTCAAATATCATATATAAACTTTAAGATACTTCAAAACTCATGTCATAAACAAAAATAAATAGCATAAAACATCCTTAATTCAATCAAAGTCAAACATAACTCCATGACAACTAGGAGGTTTTAGACCCTTACCTTATTCACCAACAGGGTGTTTCGGGATACATAGTAAGATACGTATCGGTGCAGGGTGTTTTCATATCGTATCGCGATATGTATGGAATGTGTCGTGGGTGTTTTGGGATACAGAGTAAGATACGTATCAATGAAGGGTGTTTTTGTATCGCATCGTGATACGTATCTTATCTATCGTAGGATACTTACTACACTGCATTCAATTAATAATGCAAGATGCATTAAAATAATGATAAAATACGAAAATTTTATATTATCTTGATATTTTAGTTGATTGTGCATATATGTACTGTGCTTATGCCAGAATTGGGCTCTTCCGGTTTCAAAGAATTTTAAGCTAAAAGGATGTTGTGTTGTTGAAGAGTAACTCACTACTCACATATCACTGACGTCTGACACTAGAATTTCGAACCTGTTGTGTTTAACTTTAGTATTACTGCTTGTGTGTGCTAGGATGTGGATGCATTGCACAAACGAGACAGTGAATACATATATCTAAGTTCTGATTTCTGAAAGAGAATTCGTAGTTTTATTTATTTAGAAGAGTTATATAAAAACCAATAAAAGAAACCTTGATATTTGTATGTTGCATCAAGAAGTTATATGCTTTTTAGGCGTTGCTTGAGACTCTTGAAATTTATGTTATCCCCTTGCATGCAGGTGCAAACCCAGATACGTTCCAAAGAAACGGACAAGAAGCGTGCTTTTTTGACAATGGAGGAGCTGAAACAGGTTCCTGATGATACTAATGTCTACAAATCCATTGGTATGTAAAATATATCTTAGGAATAATCCTACGAGTCTTTAGAATTGTATTGCATATGAATTTTGTGGATACCCTATTTTTCTTCAGAAATATGATTAATCAGTTTATTTTTGTTTTTGCAGGGAAAACGTAAGTTGTGGTTGCCTATTTAAACATGCTACGAAGAGAACAAAAGCTTCATTTGTGGGTTGTTTAGAAAATATAATTGACATACTCTGATACACTCTTAAATTGTGGCCAGGTTTGTATTGGAGACGAAGGCAACGTTAATGAACGAACAGGAGAACAAGTTCAAGGATAGTGAAACTTCGATTACCGCATTACAAGTAAATGTCCTTCCTTCACTTTTATGGAAACTTCTATTCTTTCATCATTTATCATTTTATAACTACATTGTTCTTGAATTTCTAGAGTTGTATGAAAGAAAATTATATTTCAAGAATGAGACAAAAATATAACAGTTAGTTAAATTTCTGAATAGTAAATATGAGCTTCATGATGTCTGTGTGAAAAAATAATATGGCTTTGGACAGAGCTCAAAAGAATACTTGGAGAAGCAGATTGCTGAGGTGGAAAACAATTTGAGAGAGCTGTTACAACAAGATCCTGGTCTTGCTCGTCAAATCATGTCAATGAATGTGTAATGTAAATTATTCATTATTGAAATTTACTGGCAGTGGCGGGTTTTGAACGAATAGAAACATTTAGGATATGTGAAACTGTGAGCATATCTACTGCCTACTACGTGTGTTCATGGATGGTTTTCGATCCCTCTCGAATGTTATCTTTATAGGGATGATTGTAATTTATCATAATTCTTAGAATAATAGATTATCAGACAATTTCTTTAACAGTTTATATCTGACTTGAGAAGGCTTTGCTGCACTTGATGTAGCAGTTTTGAAAGCTTTGATTTGTTACAATAGACAATGATGGGTTTGTTTTTTTCATTCATGCATCAGTTAAATATGTTTTTCCAAAACATCTATTTCGTTCTTTTTACGCAACATGAAAATAGCGTGCATGGAAAGTGTGATGAACATGTAATCGATCATGCTTGATGTCATATGATCATGTAGAATAAACCACTTATAAGTTTTGGTAGTTGAAGCTAATATTGAGTATGTGCTTGGAAAATATTTTCTTCGATTTTGAGTGATGTGTATCCTTTCTGGAGATTGGAGAAGAGAAGCTTGAGGAATGTGAACTAAAAGGTTAAAAAGTAAGTACTTTATAAATTTGTTTGTGATAAAAAAAAAACCGAATATTTAAATATTCCTTTGTTGATATTTGTGAATTAATATGATATAATTACCACTCTAATTATATAATGATATCCCCTCAAAAAATAAAGTATAATCATATGTCTATATTTCTCAAAAATAATTATTTGTTTGTTGATATTTGTGAATTAGTAAGATGATATAAATTACTACTCTAATTATCTAATACTACAAATATATATAATGGTAGGATATATCAAACTAAAATAAAGAGAAAAGAAAGTATGATGGTATCCCCTCAAAAAATAAAGTATGACGATATGTCTATATTTCTCAAAAATGGTGCATCTTTAAATGAACCAAAGTGTGGTATTTATACTACTAAAGTTACCACTATTACATGTAGGAAATGATTTACATTACTATTCTAAGTTGACATTTAGATAGATAATTTACAGTACTATTATAAAATGACATTTAAGATGGACATTTCCAGCATAAATAGTAAGACATGTGTTTCATAAAATACTAGAATAATTTTGGTTTTTCTAATTTCTTATAACACCCCCCTCCCCCGCAAAATATCTATCACGGTGTTCCATTGAAGTCTTGTCGAGGAGACTGATGAAAACATTTGGTGTCTCGTTAAAAGCCTTATTAGGAAAAACACATTAGGATAAAAACCTTAATAAGGGAAAAAGAGTACAACGTTATGCTCCCCCTCAACTAAACACAGGTAGTTCTTCAAAGAACTCGAAGCTGACCATTCCAATACTTTGTATGTGCTTCTTGAAAATTGATGTAGGCAGTGCCTTTGTGAAGAGATCCGCCACATTATCACTCGAATGAATATATTGAATATCAACCTTTGTTTCTTTCGTGTTCTTGTGTGAATGAGAAGAACTTTGGAGGGATATGCTTGGTTCTATCCCATTTGATGTAACCTTCTTTCATTTGGGTAACACATGCAACATTGTCTTCATACAAAAAATTTGGATTCTTATCAGTTAGTAAACCAGACGCTTCTTGGATATGTCGAGCCACCGATCTTAACAATCTACTCTCTTTGCTTGTTTCATGAAGGGTACTTCATCATGACTTAAAGAAGTTGCTACAAGTGATTTATAACTAGAGTGATTATTATTATTATTATTATTATTATTATTATTATTATTATTATTATTTTCCGTGGTTATAAAAAAATTGCAACCCATCAAGTGATTTAGAACTAGAGTGGCTGTTATTGTTATTATTACCTTAGCCCTTGTTATAGAACACTGACAACTTTTTTTTTAACAAAAGACTGGCAACTTGTCAAGTGCTCTATAATAAGTGTTGATATAATTATATAAATTTTTTGGCGAGGTCTAAAACTTTATCTATATTATAATATCATACTAACTTTTATACTTAATGGATGTCTAAAACCAAATCTATACTATAATATCAAGAAAGATAATTTAGAGTAGTGATAATAACATTTATACATAATGGAGGTCTAAAACCCATCTATATTATAATATCACGAAAAATAATTTTGAGTAGTGATTCTAACTTTCAAACTTTATGTAGGACTAAAATCCGCATCAATAATATTGCTTCAAGAAAGATTTATAATCGAGTAGTGACATTTGATATTATTCAAATCACTAATGTGTTATTATCATATGTGTTCATTCCCCATATATGTTTTCTTATAATCGTCTCCGCCAAATGTGCATCCTAACAGCTATATGATATTTAACACACTTAAACTATTTTCCCCATTCACCAACGGTATTAAACAGTAAAATCAACGGTAATGAATAGTAAAATCAACATTATTTCCTTATCCCCCCAAGGGTAGCAATAACAGAAACTTTATTAAATTCACTCTATAAATACTTCACCTTCATTCATAATTTTCACATCGTTTTTAAAATGGCTAAAAGTTTTCTTGTTTCATCACTCTATTTGTCATTGTTTTGTTCCTTATCGGTATTATCAATCATGAGAATTAGGAAAAAGTTACATAACATTAATTATATTTAGTGTTTTACAATTACTAGACTTAGCTTGCATTATTGTCATTTGTTTTGATAAAGAATTCGATTAAAACATGGTCATGGTTTTTGGAATCGTTGCTATTGAACAAAATGATTTTTGTCGTCATAGTTTATACATTAAATGTTGATTATGTTCTTCTGTATTCTAGATATAATCATGTCCAATGTTAAGCATCAATTCAAAATTTTAAACATAAGTGGGGACAACTATATAACTTGGAACAACAACTTAATTGAGTATCTTGCATGTGAGGGACTCAACAAAATCCTTGAAGGAGACAATTCAGGAAAGTCGACAGTTGACCCAAAGGAATTGACAATGAAAAAATCGAGAGTAAATCGGATAATCAAACAACACCTTGATGATGGATTAAAAACATAATACTCAAATGCAAAAGATCCCAAGATATTGTGGGACAAACCTAAGGCAAGATTTGGACATCAAAGGAAAGTCTCACTGCCCTCATTGATGGATCAGTGGAACAATTAAGGTTCCAAGATTATAAAAGTGTTGTTGCATATAACTCTGTCATGCAACAAATTATAGCATAGTTAGAATTTTGTTGCATAGTTATAGCCGAAGATGAAAAGTTGTAAAAAACATTCTCAACATTTCATGCACCCGGGATATTGTTGCAACAACAATATAGACTAAGGGAATTTACTTAGTACTCTGATTTAGTTGCAAAAATTCTAGTGGCAAAACAAAATAATGATATCCTCATAAAAAACCACCAGTTACGTCCCACATGAACAATAACATATCCTGAAATAAATGCCACAACATTTAATTAAGGGTGTGGTGGTTAAAATCGTCCTAAAGGATGTGGTGGTCATGCTTGATTTGATGGTCGTGGTCGAGGAGGAAATCACGATCGAAACCACCTTCGTGGTCGAGGTCGTGGACGAGGTTATGTGAATAATTATAGGTCTCCTAAATACAACCAAACTAATAAGAATCCTCAAGGTAAGGGTAAATACATCCAAGAAGGTCCCTTAAGAAATCATGATGATTTCTGCTATAGATGCGGAAATGAAGATCATTGGTCTTAGGTGTGTAGGGCACCATAACATTTGTGTAAAAGATACAAGACATTTGTAGAGGGAAAGGAAAATTAAGTAAATTTTAATGAAAATGAACCCGTGGATGATACTACCTACCTTGAGGCAGTTGATTTTGTTGAAGGAGTAAACGAAATGAATATGGATTAAGTAATTTCTTAAGAATATGTATTGAATAATGTGTGGTGTGATTGTATTACTTTTATATATGTGTTATGTGCCTAATTAAGAATATGTATGTTGTATGACTTGTGTGATGTGTTGTGTGGTGTGTAATGCGTAATGTTTGCATTATCTATATGAAATAATAATGTTGAATATGGTGCGTTGATTTTCTCTCTCTTTAATCCTATTTTTATTTTAAGATGCTTAGACATGGAACATGTCAGTGACATTTGCATTCCAGACAGTGAAACTACCCAAACGATCCTCAAAAGTAAGGAATATTTTACTAAAATTAACCTTAATAAAGGTGTAATAAATACAATCTCAGGTCCTGGAGATTTAATTAAAGGAACAGGTAATGACATGTTCATGTTACCGAATTGGACAAAGTTTGTCATTGATGATGTTTTATACTCTCCGAAATTAAATAGAAATTTGTTGAGTTTTAATGACAGAATCACTTGTAAGATTCATCCTTTATCCTTCATTGAAAGAATTTCATTCCTTCATTCTTGAACATAAAGCATCATTAGTGTCAAACTTTGTCCCATTTGGTAACATGAACATAGTGTTACCTATTCCTTAAATTAAATATGCAGGACCTGAGATTGTATTTATTACACCTTTAGTAGGATTTATTTTAGTAAAATATTTCTTACTTTTGAGGATCATGTTGGTAGTTCATTTGTCCGTAATGCAAATGTTATTGACATGTTTCATGTCTAACCTTCTTAAAATAAAAATAAGATTAAAGAGAGAGTAAATCAACACAACATATTCAACATTATTATTTCATATAGATAGTGCAAACATTACGCGTTACAGACCACACAACACATCAAACAAGTCAGACAACATACATATTATTAAGTAGGTACATAGCGCATATATAAAAGTAATACAAACACACCACACATTTGTCAAATACATATTCTTAAGAAATTACTTAATTCACATTCATTTTGTTTGCTCCTTCAACTAAATCAGCTGCCTCAAGGTAGGTAATATCATCATCGGGTTCAATTTCCTTATAATTTACTTCCTTTCATTTTCCCTTTACAAATGTCTTGTATCTTTTACACAGATTTTATGGTGTCATACACGCCTAAGACCAATGATCTTTATTTCCTCATCTATAGTAGAAATCGTCATGATTCCTTAAGGGGCCTTCTTGGATGTATTTACCCTTACGTTTATGATTCTTATTAGTTTGATCGTATTTGGGAGACCTACAATTATTCACATAACCTCGTCCATGACCTCGACCACGAAAGTGGTTTCGATCGTGATTTTCGCCTCCACCACTACCATCAAATTGAGCATGACCACCATGTTCTTTAGGACGATTATAGCCACCACACCCTCGATTAAATGTTGTAACATTTATTTCAGGATATGCTATTGTTCCTATGGGACGTAACTGATGGTTTTTTATGAGAAGCTCATTATTTTGTTCTGTCACTAGAAGGGTTGCAACTAAATCAGAGTACTCAGTAAATCTCCTCAGTCTATATTGTTGTTGCAACAATACCTGAGATGCATGAAAAGTTGAAAATGTTTTTTTACGACTTTTCTTCTATGGCTATAACTATGCAACAAAATTCTAACTATGCTATAATTTGGTGCATGACAGAGTTATATGCAACAACGCTTTTATAATTATGGAACTTTAATTTGTTCCACTGATCTGTCAATGAGGGCAGTGAGACTTTCCTTTGATGTCTAAATCTTGCCTTAGGTTTGTCCCACAATATCTTGGGATCTTTTGCATTTGAGTACTCTGTTTTTAATCCATCATCAAGGTGTTGTTTGATTATCCAATTTACTCTTGACTTTTTCATTGTCAATTCCTCTGGGTCAACTGTCGACTTTCCTGAATTGTCTCCTTCAAAGATTTTGTCGAGTCCCTCACATGCACGATACTCAATTAAATTGTTGTTCAAGTTATGTAGTTGTCCCCACTTATGTTTATAATTTTGAATTGATGTTTAACGTTGAACATGATTATATCTAGAATACAGAAGAACATATTAAACATTTAATGTATAAACTATGACGAAAAAATCATTTTATTTAATAGAAACGATTACAAAAACCATGACCATGTTTTCATCGAAGTATCTATCAAAACAACTGGCAATAATCCAAGATAAGTTCAGTAATGGTAAAACACTAAATATAATTAATGCTACGTAACTTTTTCCTAAGTCTTCATGATTGATAATACTGATAAGGATTAAAACAATGGCAAGTAGAGTGATGAATACAAGAAAACATTTAGCCATTTTAAAAAGGTGGATAAATATTTTGATAATGATATAAAAATTATGAATGAAGGTGAAGTATTTATTGAGTGAACTTTATAAACTTTATGTTATTGTTACCGTTGGGGGATAAGGAAATAATGTTGATATTACTATTAATTACCGTTGATTTATTGTTGGGGAATGGGAAACAATAGTTTAAGTGTGTTAAATATCATTTAGCCGTTAGGATGCACAAGTGGTAGAGACGATTATAAGAAAACATATATGGTGAATGAACACATATGATAATAACACATTAGTGATTTGAACAATATCAAATGTCAATACTCGATTATAAATCTTTCGTGAAGCAATATTATAGATGGGGATTTTAATCCTCACTACTCGAAATTATCTTTCGTGATATTATAGTATAGATGGGGTTTAGACCTCCATTTAGTGTAAAAGTTAGTATGATATTATAGTATAAATAGATGAAGTGTTAGACCTCGACACAAAATTTATATAATTATATCCACACTTATTATAGAGCACTTGTCAAGTTGTTAGTCTTCTATAATAAGGGGTAAAGTAATAAGAACAGTAATAGCCACTCTCTTTATAAATCACTTGATGTGTTGCAAGATTTTTATAACCGGGGAAAATAATAATAATACTAATAATAATAATAATATTAAAGTGATACCGATAAATGATATACATAGCAGTATTAGGCAATAATATTAAAGTGATAAAGATAGATGGTTAACCTAGCAGTAGTAAGCACTTCCGGTAGAAACGGTCGTGCCGATAACGTGATAAAAAATCAGATATTTAAATATTTCTCTGATGATATTTGTGAACTAATAGGTTGATATAAGTTACTACTCTAATTATATAATGCTACAAATATATAATGATAGAATATATCAAACTAAAGAATTAAAGAGAGAAGAAGGTAGGATGACATGTCTATATTTCTCAAAAATTACATGAACCAAAGTGTGGTATTTATACTACTAAAGTTATCACTATTACATGTAGGAAATAATTTACATTACTATTCTAAGTTGACATTTAGATAGATAATTTACATTACTATTATAAGTTGATATTTTAGATAGATATTTCAACATAAATAATAAGACATGTGTTAATTTACATTACTATTCTAAGTTGACATTTAGATAGATAATTTACATTACTATTATAAGTTGACATTTTAGATAGATATTTCAACATAAATAATAAGACATGTGTTTCATATAATTCTAAAATAATGTAGGTTTTTCTAATTTCTTATAACAATTTGTTAGATGAATTTATCTTGTTAGTTTATGTTATTCTCTATGAGCTAATAATATTTTTCTAATGTTATTTAGCTTAGCATTTGAGGCTTTGAGCTTATATAGCATATTATTTTCTTTTTTATCATTTAATAAAATACACCTTTATGTCTTCACCGAATAAACCAAAAAAAAAATCACAATCCTTAAGATAACACAATTATCATGTGATTTATAATATCCCCTTTTAGATTGTAAAATTCTAATTTTATGATGATAAATAATTTAACATAAATTGCAGTAATCAAAGTGAATTATTTTTTTTCAAAAAGTGAAAAATTATAATTTATATGATAAAAATATATATCAAAAGCTGTATCTCTTCCTCTAAAAAAAAAGTTGTATTTCTTTTCATATCATTTTATATTTGAGTGACTTTATCACGTCCTTAACTTTTTATTTTTTTGCTTTCATCATACCATTTAATTCAACCAGCCATGTTAATATCGTGATAACAAGTAAATGTAAAAGCACGATTGTAGTAACATTTTGCATTTTTTCCATACGTTCCTTCTACTTGAGGTGATACTATTAAAATGTGTCGGACACTAAATGTGCGTATATCTTTCAGCCGTTGGGATTCAAATTGCTATGTTGAAGAAACCTAGTCCCTTTCGTTAGATCCGAACTCCTTTTGGTACATTTAGTTGTGCATTTAATCACACATAAAAGCAAATATGTTTACATGCTGCTTTTTTTTTTTACATACATAACTTAATTCATTATGTAGATAACTCTCAATACCTTTATCTTTTACTGATAGACTCATGTTGAAAGTTCTAATATGTTTTTGACTATTAATGTTATTTGTAAAGTTGATAATTTAAATCTGACATGCCCTTAATTATTTACATGCTTCCTTTATTATTATTATTATTATTATTATTATTATTATTATTATTATTATTATTATTATTATTATTATTATTATTATTATTATTATTGGAAATTGAAGATGTTTAACAGAGTAATATATGAAGAAAGATTTTGATTAAAGATAAGATAAGATTACAAAAGAGAGAAAAGAAAAGCGTGCCTGAAATGAGGCAACAAAACTCCCTTATATAGGAGGGAGGGGGCTTACCATCTAAGCCGGTAAAAGGAAAATAAAACTGACAGAAGTCGGTCTGCCGACACAATTGAAGCTGGGTGCTCATTGGGCCCCATCAACACTTACAAAAGAGTAACAGACAAACAACTTAAAAAAGAAAAAGAAAAGATAAAGTCGATGTTGACTTAAAGCAAAATAATTGCAGAGGAGATAAGATCAAATAATGGCTATAGTAGAATAATTATTCTTCTCGCAATAATGCTGAAAATTGATCTTGGACTATATGGCCATCTTAATTAATCTTCTTGGATTCCTTTTCCTTTATTTTGAGAAGGGACAATAGTAGTAATTAAAGCATTCCACACATCTTCTGTGGTTACTTCTTCTTCTGCCTGAGATTCTCCAGCAATGCAGTTCATAGTTCCTTCGGAAGATGTAGACATAGTCTCCATTTTATGAGAGGGCAAATCAACTTTATGAGAAGGAAATGTGTTAAGGAATTGTTCCTTCATATAATCCAGAGTTCTGGTCATAATTTCTTCCTCAGATTCTTTAGGATATTTTCTCTGAAAATATTCTTTCATTTCTGTCAAAGGGGTGACACGAGACCTTTGTTGTTTAAGACTATTAGCCTTATCGACAGCAATACTCTGATCAATTTTTAGACCAATAATTTTTATGTCATCTGGTGTCATATTAGTCCACCATTTTGTAAAGAAATGTCTTTGAAGGATAGGAATATTATATTTATCCCTACAAATTGAAATTGTCCAACTCCATATCCAAGGGATTTGGAATTCAGCAAAGAAAAGGAATGGACATTGTCCAGTAATTAAATTTTTAGATATAATCTTTTTCACCAAAAGGCTATGATCACACCAGTCATTATATCTATTAGATATACTGTCTGGAAGAATTAAGAAAGAAGGGCCAAATTTTAGCCACCAATTATAAAACCAATTGGGAATAGTTTTATTAACTATATCAGGATTAATAGAAAAGAACCAAGAGTGCTTATTCTTGGGGTTTTGATAATAAAAAGCCAAAGAAAAGGCCTGGATATAATCCCAATAGTTGAAGTAAATATATTTACCTTCACCTATTTTAATTGCTTTTTCTCCGTTTGGATTTAAACCCCATTCTCTGGGTAACAAAATTTTGTTAATGTGGCATTTAGAAAAGTTTATAAAACTTTGAGGATTATTGTTTTGATAATGATGAGTAATAGTCACCGATTCGGTGGCTGTCAAAAGAATCTCAAGATTGGGTCTAGATTTGCCATACAAACCAGGGTACCCCCTATCTTCAAGATACCTTGTTTTTAAAGACCAACCATCATTGTTGGTGATCTTAAGATCCTCATCATCAATATACATGATGTCTTCATTAACAGGGTTTTCGAAATATTCGGAAACCTTCTCAACTGTAGGGTCATTGACCGCTATATCCTTGTAAGAGGTTGTCTTACTGGAAGATGAAGAAGATTCTTCTTTCTTATCTTTAGAAGGAAATTTTCCTTTTCTAGAAATAGTGGTCCAGTCTCCTATTAGAGGGACATTATTTTGGGGTAACAATCTGTCATCCCCTCCACGGTCACGGCCTCTGCCACGACCTCCTCTCCCCCTATAGGGGGTTGTCATCTCCCTGCAAAAATTCACGGGTCAGATAATCAGCAAGAGAATTATTTTCTCCTTTAATATATTGAATATCAAATTCAAAAGCAGACAATTGAGCTTGCCATCCTGCAAAAATTTGTTTTGCTACAAGATTTTTAACATCTTTCTCAATAATAGATTTAGCAGAACTACAATCTATTCTGAGTAAGAATTTTTGGTTTAAAAGATCACTCTGAAATTTAGAGATACACTTAATAATAGAAAGCATTTCTTTCTTAATAGTAGAATATTTGATTTGAGTAGGGTTCCATTTACCCGAATTAAACCTGACTAATTCTTCTTTAGAATTATGAGGGTTAATTTGCTTCAAAATTCCTCCATAACCAATATTAGAGGCATCAGTTTCAACAATTTTGAAGTATTTAGAATTTGCTAAAGATAAACAAGGTAAACATTTAACTTTAGCCTTTATTCTTTGGACAGCTTGAGTATGTTCTTCTGTCCAAGGATTGGGTTTAGTTTTAAGTCTATTGTAAAGAATAGCAGTGTCTTTTGCTAAATCTTTATAATAATCTGAAACATAGTTCAAACTTCCCAAAAATCTTTGCAGTTGAGTCTTGTCAATGATAACATCAGGAAATTTAGAAGCAAATTCAATACTTCTATTAATGGGAATAATTGTTCCCTGATAAATTTCATGACCCAAAAATCTTACCTTAGTCTGAAAAAGTTTCATTTTTGGTTCAGAAATAACTAAGCCATTTCTTTTGACCACATCTTTGAAAATTTTTAAATGTTTAAAGTGTTGGTCAATATTATTAGAAAAAACTAAAACATCATCAATATAGACAATAATAAAATCAGAATAGGAATTGAATATATCATTCATAATGTTCTGAAATTCAGATGGAGCATTTTTTAACCCAAAGGGTAAAACGTTCCATTCAAAGTGTCCAAAGGGGACAGTAAAAGCAGTTTTGTATTTATCTGCTTCAGCAACCTGAATTTGCCAATATCCAGATTTAAGATCAAATTTTGAAAAATAATAGAATTATTTAATCTATCAAGAAGATCTTTTTTATTTGGAATAGGATACCTAATCCATTTTAAAACCTGATTAAGGGGTTTGTAATTAATAACTAATCTAGGAACACCACGTTCCTTCTCAGCTGCCTTATTAACATAAAAAGCTGTACAACTCCAAGGAGATTTAGAGTTTCTAATAAGTTTTTTATCCAGAAGAGTTTGGATTTCCTTTTTACAGAGATCAAGGTATTCTTGATTCATTTGGGCAGGCCTAGCCTTAGTAGGAATTTGATTTTCATTAAAATCATCAAGATAAGGAAGGGAAACCACATGTTTCTTTCTATCCCAAAAAGCATTAGGAACGTCATTACAAATTTCTATTTGAAATTGCTTTTCTAAAGATTTAATTTGTCTTTTGATTTCTTCTTTATTAAGATTATTTTCAGTACTTAATATTTTAACTTCATCTTTAAGAAAACATAATTGTTTCTTTTTATTTTTAAGAACTTCCTTAATTTCATTAATTACCCTAGTTTTAATTGTAACACCCATACTAATTTTAACTAGTATATTAGCATGTGCGTTAGACTGATACTGGATACATTTAAAATTTTCAATAATAATATTACATCACAACAGAATAAATACATGTTTACTCGTTTGTACAATAATCCAAAACCGTTACAATACTTTTACATAAATCCATTAAGCTTCTGGCTGGTACACCACGAGCAAACGCACTCCATCCAGCATCTCTATGAAGAACCTTATCACGAACCTCTGACATGCCTGCAAACCTGCACCAGAAGGAATGGGATGAGACATAATGTCTCAGTGAGCTCTACCCAACCAACTGTTGGCAACCACAGGGAACCTAGGGTCGCCATGCCTACCTTGGCAATCTCGGGGATTTCCTATAATCGCCAAGTCTTTATCTTCCTATGACTTTAAGTCCTCCCATAACTTTAACTGCCTATGACTATATTTATGGTCTGGCTTTAACTATAACTATAACTTTCTATGACTATAACTTAGTGGCCGAGGGGAACCTAGGACCACATTCTGTTAACTGTCTATAACTCTAACTGTAAGGTTCCTGTGACTATAACTGTGACTGTAACTTTAACTATAACTATAAAACATAAAACATATAAACAGTTCGATAGCAGTTTTATGTTAGCTGTTAGCGTTGAACAAACAATTATCTGAGTTCATTTTACGGAGGGCACCCGGGTGGAGCAACCCCGAGATACGTCTCCCTATAAACCGG
This sequence comes from Medicago ruthenica, assembly GCA_018208015.1. Classification (NCBI taxonomy): domain Eukaryota; kingdom Viridiplantae; phylum Streptophyta; class Magnoliopsida; order Fabales; family Fabaceae; genus Medicago; species Medicago ruthenica. The sequence continues at coordinate 27,641,625 of CM031378.1, read as the reverse complement.
TGAAACTCCTATCATATCAGGCTAACACCGGACTCCCTATAAAACGTGTGGACAACCCTCTCGGAGAAGTCCCATCCGGCGAATCCCGGAGTCTGATGAACACGCCACTGTAAAACGTGCAAGCACGCCACTATAAAACGTGTAAACACGCCAATATCTTTAATCTTTAATTCTTTAATTCTTTAACTATAACGTATGGACATATAATCTGTTACTATAATCATATAACATTCCTGTAACTCATAATCTGTAACCTATGATTCTTGGCTTATCGTTCTCATAAGCCACCTATAATCGTTGGAGAACCAACACTATAAACTTTATCTGTAACTATGACTGTGGAAACATTCCTATAATTCTTGTATTCTAAACTGAATACATCTATAATCTCTTATACCTAAAGTAGGTTCTTGACTTAGTAAAGTCGTCTGCATTTCCTAAGAGTTATCAACTCACGTGCAAGGAATCTATCCATTAAATCCCTGCACTTATACTATGATTCATGTCTTCCTATCAAGGATTCGACACATCGTTGTCATGTGCCGCTATTAGGGTTTAACTATTCATATAACCTTTACTTCCCGTAATTCCCATGCCTTACGCATTCCTTGTTCCTCTAATTTTCCAATCATTAAAAGCCTTTGGATGAGTTAAAATGGTGGTTATAGTTTCTAAAAAGAATTAGGAGAAAACATTTGCAAAAAACCATGCCCGCGCGCACCAGAACCCCCAGAACAGCTCAACTAAGTTGTGCTGTTCTGGCTTGGTCGCTACAAGCGCAGAGCCGTCGCTACAAGCGCGGATAGACAGAACCTGGTCGCTACAAGCGCCCAGTTGGTCGCTACAAGCGCAGGCTTGTCGCTACAAGCGCAGATCCGTCGCTACAAGCGCAGACAGACAGAACCTGGTCGCTACAAGCGACAGCCCGTCGCTACAGCGACCGTGACAGCATAAACATGTATAAAAATGTGTTTTTCCACCATTTTTGCCCAATTAAAGATACCCAAGCATCCAAAACATGCTAGGGATGATTTTCTATTACAAATTGATGGTTTAAAACATGTATGAGCAAGGAATTTGCAAGTAGGAAATTAGGGTAAAACTCTAAAACTTCTATAACTTTTCCTATGAATTGAAACACTATAAAACTCACAAGAGGGGATTCTAAAATCCCTAGGGAGCTCACCTTAATCTTAATTTGGTGCTGGTTTAGCTTGCTTGCCCTTTACCTCAAAACCCTAGCTTTTAACTCTTTCCTTTCTTCTTGTTTTCTTTAATTTCTTCATGTTCTAGCTTTCCCACAACCATGTTTGCTTGAGTCCTTGATTCAAGGAAGAAGTTTGATGAATTGGAGCTTGATGATGGCAAGGAGAGGGAGGCGTGTGCCTAGAGAGAGAGGGAGAGGAGTTTATGAGTTTTTAGAGAGAGAAGTGGAAGAAGAGAATGAGGAAAATATCTTACTTCCTCCTTTTAATTAATTCTTCCTTCCAAAATTACAACTTTGCCATTCTATACGTTTAACTTCTGTGATACTTATAAAAGTCACGTTTAAGCGGGATATTACACTCTACCCCCCTAAAAAGAAATTTCGTCCTCGAAATTTAGATAATCCTTATTAGATCCTGAAAAGATAAATCATTCCTACTTCTATCTCTACTAAGAAAATTTCCAATCCTTTAAGCTTGTTGGAACTTCATGGCAACTCCAGGGCCTGACACGTAGATCAATCACGCACCCCGATTAAGCTATACTGGTTAAAACTTGTTCTTTAGCCATGATTTCCATTTCTGTAAATCAAAACATGTGACAATCTCTTTCCGACCGAAAGGTCTGCCGTATAATACATGACTATCACTTGCTAATACGTATGGTTATCTGAACCAACATATCCATATTATCAGACTATGTTCTCTATTCGACATATTCCTTATAAATCCAAAGTAAAATCATTAAACCTTTGATTTCTTTTACTGAACTCTATCAGTCCTTCTTTACTTGACCATCCTATATTACCCTGAAGACGTCGGGTCGATCTGATTTTCCTCAACTATCTCAGCTTTCCGAGGAATCTATTACATTACCTTCAGTTCCAAAGAACTCTTATCTTTAACTTTCGCCTCGTAAGACGACCTTTTACTGTTACATTCGTACCATCCTTTATATAAATTTAGCTTGCACTGAAAAGTATCTAACATCCTGGTGTAACTATTATCACAACTATAAGCATTGCTCACATCCCCACTGCGGGAATCCTTAAAACTCGAGAAATCTTATGAGTCACTCATGCTCCGATTAACTAATCAACGATAACATGTAGCCAAAGGCCTTAAGAACCTTCTTCTTTACCAATACTTTCAAACTTATGAAAATCCAGTATAAGTGACGTGTGGCATAAGCCGTCTCACATATCATCATATAATACAGTCCATAGCACATAGCTTACATACACGATCGAGTACGTGTCCACTACTACCGGATACATGGTACATCGCATCATCATTGTCCAACTAACGGGACATTATACTTAATAAAAATATACTTGAGACAAACCACGTCAACCAAGGTCACTCTCTTAACTCTTAATTCATCCTTGTATCCTTTAAACATTCACAATCCCATAACGTAAGTTATGGTTACATTCCGTTGTCGTAATAACTTACTTGCCAAAAGACATTCTCTGTTTTCGAAAAGAAAACTCTATCCTGATCGCTGTCAGAATAGCACTTTAAAACTCTTAATCCTTTATTTCATAACTTTAATTCATGTAGCCTTTCACTGTAAACTATGAGAAATCCTCTGATCCGCGTAAAACATTTCCTTCCTTTAACTTTTAATATTAGGTTTAAGAATTTCTGAACTCTTCTACTGAGATTTGTTCGGTAACAACAAACCTGTTCTGCTTAAGACTTTCCTGTTAAAACATTACCGACTGCGTACCACGATTACCAACACATGTCACACGACTATGAATATGTTATACTACTGTCTAAGTAGTAAAACTCCGTCTGATCAATATACATAATACTAATCATAACCTGTTACATGCCTATTACATGCGACATGCTAGCATAACGCGGATACGATGCGGAAGAACTGTATGCCACGGCATAATTCCTCTTTGGTTAAACTTACTATTCAAACTAACTTTAAGTTACTGAGCTGAAATAGCTGGATTACCGTATGAAATGTGGCCTCCTTCACTATGTACTTATGTTGTCGTAAACACATCCTTTTAAGTTATCAAACTGCTTTGATTCTTTTATCTCTTGAATTTCGGGGTTTGTAACATTCCTCGACTTATCTATTAAAATCTCCTGTCGGAACTGATGATAAGTTCATGTCATCACTACTTACAATCATTCTATGACTTGAAAATTAATCTCTGAATACCTTTCATGTAATTCATCTGGCAAGGACTTCACAAACATCCTTTTCTCTAAACTTCGGCTTGATTTGTCTGTTAACTCATAATTGGATTACTTCTCCGCTGCGCAACTCTGATTTAAACAATTAACCTTGGGATAGAAATAATACACCACTATTACCATATAAAATTTCCTTGGCCAATCCTTTGACTTTATAACCTTGTAGTTACCACACATAGCTATCTTACCTTATAATTTCTCCTGTGGTTTAATCAACCTGTTAAACTTACTGATTGCTCGACGCTTGACTTTGTGTTTCCTTCCGAACATAAACAAAATTCTTACCTTTCACGAAAAACACCGAACCCTGTAGACAATCTTTAACAATGAACACGAGTCCAAGGATGCTCCTATTAAAACAACTTAAGTTCATACATTATTCACTTGTGGTAACTTCTAGAAACATTCTATAACTTCCGGAAATTCTCGTCTTTCACATGCTTAGTCGATTAATGAATCGAGTCTCCTCCTATAATTATCCGTAGGGATTCACGTCCACAACCTTTTCCAAGACACTTAGGTCCACCAAACTCTAACATAACTCTTGGTTACTCCTCGGGTTTCTCCGAAAATAATCCGTCTGGATATAACTCAACTTTCTCCGGCTCTCCTGTAAATTCAAATACATGATACACCTCTTCGAATACCCGATTAATAAATCTGTAAGCTTCAATACTTAACATTTTCCATTGGGTCCTTCCTATAACTTATTACTGTAATCACAATTCCATTCTAATCCTGTTATCTGAATAATAGCCCATCTGACTTCTCGACCGTTGCCCTCTTCATGGTTTCGAACGATCCAAGGTATGTATTTTCTACCATCTTAACATATACCAACATAGTGTGATCTTTGTCGGCTTACCCGAATACGTGTGCAAGGAGCTCATCGAAAGAGAATATAGAACTCCTTAACTTTAACTGTAACTTATATATAAGTGACGTTCTTCCTGTTGCCAGAGCCTCACAATAGTTCTTAGCTAATTCCTTGAAACTGGTCTGCTATAATCCATCAACATAAGATTCAATCTTTACTTCGTACCCTTACCTGGGTTTCCTCTGTCCAATATTTCGCTTAATCCATAATTAAGTATCTTAATTGTCGGATATTAAAATCTCATCCGTTTTAAATGTGCAAGTCCTTCCACCTTACACACTATATCCTCACTGGAAGTCCAGAGTTTTCAATAATTAACTGTTCATTCCTTATTCCAAGTCGCTGGGTTTGGTATCACAATCCTTTGCATCTGCAGTCGGAATTAAAACTCTAATCAACCCTTAACTTTAACTTTCCAAATTACGGTTCCCGTTAGGATTCCAAATCATTCTTCGGAGTATTCTATAATCCCTTACTCTACACATCACCTCGGAGAAAGCATCGCTCAAGGATGCGTCCAACTAGTTAAGGTACTTGACCCTTCTCTTAAATACCTCTTATAATTCTGAGACTTTGCCATTAACTGGCTCAGTTACTTCACTGTTAGAAACCATCCTTTGGCACTAAATGCCTTGTCAATTACCGTCTTAAAATCTGACATCTTAACCTTCACCCTTTGAACACTTCTTTCCTCCTTGGTCACATTCAGCTCTCGGATATTTGTCCTAACTGTCATATACTAGACTGAGTTGATCAGGCTCAACTAGACATGACATTTAGAACAACATCTGGAACCCAATGATTCCACTACTTTTATTGAATCTTAAATGACCCATGGCACGGTCTGAATCGACCTGCTCTGATACCAATTGTAACACCCATACTAATTTTAACTAGTATATTAGCATGTGCGTTAGACTGATACTGGATACATTTAAAATTTTCAATAATAATATTACATCACAACAGAATAAATACATGTTTACTCGTTTGTACAATAATCCAAAACCGTTACAATACTTTTACATAAATCCATTAAGCTTCTGGCTGGTACACCACGAGCAAACGCACTCCATCCAGCATCTCTATGAAGAACCTTATCACGAACCTCTGACATGCCTGCAAACCTGCACCAGAAGGAATGGGATGAGACATAATGTCTCAGTGAGCTCTACCCAACCAACTGTTGGCAACCACAGGGAACCTAGGGTCGCCATGCCTACCTTGGCAATCTCGGGGATTTCCTATAATCGCCAAGTCTTTATCTTCCTATGACTTTAAGTCCTCCCATAACTTTAACTGCCTATGACTATATTTATGGTCTGGCTTTAACTATAACTATAACTTTCTATGACTATAACTTAGTGGCCGAGGGGAACCTAGGACCACATTCTGTTAACTGTCTATAACTCTAACTGTAAGGTTCCTGTGACTATAACTGTGACTGTAACTTTAACTATAACTATAAAACATAAAACATATAAACAGTTCGATAGCAGTTTTATGTTAGCTGTTAGCGTTGAACAAACAATTATCTGAGTTCATTTTACGGAGGGCACCCGGGTGGAGCAACCCCGAGATACGTCTCCCTATAAACCGGTGAAACTCCTATCATATCAGGCTAACACCGGACTCCCTATAAAACGTGTGGACAACCCTCTCGGAGAAGTCCCATCCGGCGAATCCCGGAGTCTGATGAACACGCCACTGTAAAACGTGCAAGCACGCCACTATAAAACGTGTAAACACGCCAATATCTTTAATCTTTAATTCTTTAATTCTTTAACTATAACGTATGGACATATAATCTGTTACTATAATCATATAACATTCCTGTAACTCATAATCTGTAACCTATGATTCTTGGCTTATCGTTCTCATAAGCCACCTATAATCGTTGGAGAACCAACACTATAAACTTTATCTGTAACTATGACTGTGGAAACATTCCTATAATTCTTGTATTCTAAACTGAATACATCTATAATCTCTTATACCTAAAGTAGGTTCTTGACTTAGTAAAGTCGTCTGCATTTCCTAAGAGTTATCAACTCACGTGCAAGGAATCTATCCATTAAATCCCTGCACTTATACTATGATTCATGTCTTCCTATCAAGGATTCGACACATCGTTGTCATGTGCCGCTATTAGGGTTTAACTATTCATATAACCTTTACTTCCCGTAATTCCCATGCCTTACGCATTCCTTGTTCCTCTAATTTTCCAATCATTAAAAGCCTTTGGATGAGTTAAAATGGTGGTTATAGTTTCTAAAAAGAATTAGGAGAAAACATTTGCAAAAAACCATGCCCGCGCGCACCAGAACCCCCAGAACAGCTCAACTAAGTTGTGCTGTTCTGGCTTGGTCGCTACAAGCGCAGAGCCGTCGCTACAAGCGCGGATAGACAGAACCTGGTCGCTACAAGCGCCCAGTTGGTCGCTACAAGCGCAGGCTTGTCGCTACAAGCGCAGATCCGTCGCTACAAGCGCAGACAGACAGAACCTGGTCGCTACAAGCGACAGCCCGTCGCTACAGCGACCGTGACAGCATAAACATGTATAAAAATGTGTTTTTCCACCATTTTTGCCCAATTAAAGATACCCAAGCATCCAAAACATGCTAGGGATGATTTTCTATTACAAATTGATGGTTTAAAACATGTATGAGCAAGGAATTTGCAAGTAGGAAATTAGGGTAAAACTCTAAAACTTCTATAACTTTTCCTATGAATTGAAACACTATAAAACTCACAAGAGGGGATTCTAAAATCCCTAGGGAGCTCACCTTAATCTTAATTTGGTGCTGGTTTAGCTTGCTTGCCCTTTACCTCAAAACCCTAGCTTTTAACTCTTTCCTTTCTTCTTGTTTTCTTTAATTTCTTCATGTTCTAGCTTTCCCACAACCATGTTTGCTTGAGTCCTTGATTCAAGGAAGAAGTTTGATGAATTGGAGCTTGATGATGGCAAGGAGAGGGAGGCGTGTGCCTAGAGAGAGAGGGAGAGGAGTTTATGAGTTTTTAGAGAGAGAAGTGGAAGAAGAGAATGAGGAAAATATCTTACTTCCTCCTTTTAATTAATTCTTCCTTCCAAAATTACAACTTTGCCATTCTATACGTTTAACTTCTGTGATACTTATAAAAGTCACGTTTAAGCGGGATATTACAGAGGGTCAGTGACAAAATCAAAACATATTTTTTCATTATTAATATAGGCAGTAATACCTGTCTTATCAATATTAATAATAGGCATAATATTATGCAAAAAAGGAGTTCCAAGAATAATTCTTTGGGTTAATCCTTTAATTAAAAGAAAATGTGTGGGAAGACAAATATTTTGATTGCAAATAAATGTATTAGTTAATTTATAATTAACTTTGAGTTTATCTCCACCAGCCTGGGTAAGAGATTGAGTAGTTTTTTCAAAATATTTGGTAGGAATGATACCTTCCTGAATACAATTGAGATCAGCACCACTATCAACAAGGGCTATCTCATCTTGTAAAATAAAAGTTTTATTAATGACTAAAGTAATTTTAATAAACCACTTTTGTGAAGTTACTCTTTCAAGAGTAGTTAAATAGTCTTCTTCATCAGAAGAAGGAGTTTCAATAATACTTTTACCCTTTTCTAAATGAGTAATTCTTTGAGATAATATATTATTATCTTTATTTATTTTAGCTATTTCAGCTTTTAAAGAGTTTATTTCTCTTTTGAGATCATTGATAGAAACAGGAGTTTCTTTCTGCTGAGCTTTTTGAAATCTAGATAATATTTCACTCATCTTATAAGGTTCATCCAAAATTTTTGGACTTTCTTTAGGAGAACTTTTCTTTATAAGAAATTCTATCATTTCTCTTTTCAGCTTATTATCTGAAATAGACTCTAAAGCTTTAAGAGCTTCATCATGATCCTTAGTAAGGACATTTAGTCCATTCATATCAACAATGGACTTCCAATAATCACATTGACAATCATTACTATCATCTGAAGATATTTCTTCATTATTGTCAGAAGATGACTCATTAGTCATGTAAAAATTATCATCAGAAGAGCTATTATCTTCATCAGAATTAATTAAAAGAACTTTCTCAAGTTGAGAACGAAGATTATCATCTTCTATATTCTTGAGAGCTTTCTTAGTCCAGCATTGGTTGGCATAATGACCATTCTTACCACACTTGTGACAAGTAATATCAGACCTATTAGGCTTTTTCTTCTTATTTTTATAAGACTTTTCTTTCTCTTGAAAGGGTTTTTTAAATTTCTTCTTCCTATAAGGTTTCTTAAACTTATTGGTTTTCTTGAAATTTTTATCCTTCTTGTTTTTATCAGGGGAATTTTTCCCTATATCAAAAGCAAATTGGTCACAAAATTCACCTAATTGATGTTTCTCAGTGAGTCTTTGCTTTTTTAATTGATTCTTCAATTTTATGTCATTACATAAGTCTAATCCTTCATTAATACAAGTACCAATAATATGACCATAGGTCAATTTATCATAATGAATGTTTATACCATCATTCTGGTGTCTAAGAGCTTGTCTGACCTTTTCAGCAAAAAGAGGGGGGAGGCCATCCACAAATTTGGATTTCCAATGATCAGAATTAGAGTCTTTAAGCATAAAAACTCTAGATAGGAAAGTGTCCTTATACCATCTAAAATGGGTTAAAGAAGGACATCTAAGATTTTGGAGGAGTGTATTAACTTTCTCCGCAAGAGGTCCTATAGACCCAACAAAGTGAAGAAGGATAGATAAACACAAAGTATAGACAGCATCCTCTTCTCCAACTTTAGCAAGATTATTCTCGTCTTCGTCTTCTGCAGTTTTTCTATGATTAAGAATAACATGACGATCCGCCGCACTAAGATAATTATCCCACCAACCTTTGAGTTGGCCAATAAACCCAACCGTTATAAACTGGGCCACAGTATGATCACTATTATTATTCTGAAGACAAATAGTAGCATACATAAATATCTTATGCATGAGTTTAAATATTTGGGAGTCATTAAGACCATCTACACTCCATTCATAAATGGATCTTCCCGAGTAGCTGGTTTGGGAATAATCATCCTCCTCAAAGAGCAAATCTTGAGGGGAAGGTCTTTTATAATAATATTTATTTAGACTTTTTTGAGAATTAATAGGATTAATTTCAGGCTTATAACTTTGTTCTCTGAACATAGCAGTTAAGCCATCAATATTGTTGATTTCCTCATCCTCAGATATTTCCGAATTAGAATTATCAGATATTTTGGATATATCTAAATTATTAAGATGTAATTCCTTAAGTTTTCCTTCTAAGATACTAATGAATTCACTAGTATCATTATCAATCTTAAATCCTTTCATTTGAATAGGAGGTTGGATCATGGGTTCTTCCTTAATTTTTTCTACAGATTTAGATGTAGATGCTGTAGAAGCAGTAACAGGTAAATCAAGTTTTTTAATAATGATTTTCTGTTGATCATTTATTTTTTCCAGAATAATTTTCTGTTGATTTTCTTGACTTTGTTGTTTGTCAAGTTTTTCTAAAATAATTTTTTGCTGGCTAATTTGATTTTCAAGAAGAGTTTTAATATAAACAAGGTCTTTTTCAAGAGATATATATTGATCTCCAAGACTAGTTAAAAAGGCATTAGTATAATTTTGGGCCTTTATAATATCATTTAATTCTTGAAGAGTGCTTGTTATTTTAACAAAAGTATTGTACGCATTAGCAACAATATTTTTTCCCAAAATAATTTCATGTTCAGGAGGAAAAGGAGACTGTGTAGTAGTCCCGTTAACAGCCTTCATCCAAGGCTTGGTTTTTAAAACTAAAACTTTTTGTTCAGTTTTTTTGATTAAATAATCATAAAACCAAGTGACAAAGGGAATAAAATTTTTATCTCTATCTATCTCAGTATAAAATTTTTCTTTAAATAAATTTTGTTGGTTTTTATCAAACCTTTTAAAGTACCAAGATCTAAAATTTTTGTATCTGGGAAGTCTAAATTCATCATTGATGAATCTTCTGAAATCACTACCTGGGCTACAATCCATGGAAACTCATTTCGGATTGTGTAGGAGATTTTCTACTATAAATTCCTTGAGGAATATTATTATCACTGATAACAATATGTTCTACAGTGTCATTATCAAAGTCTTCTTTGATTTGAGAAGTAGACATTCTACTAGAAAAATTTGAAACTTCATTAGCTGTTTGATATCTTGAAGAAGTAGAAGATAGACTTCTAGGTATTCTAAAGGATCTACTTGAAGCAAATCTAACTTCAATATCTCCTTCAGTATTTTGAACAATTTGATCAATATTATTATTGATAATTGGTTCAGGATTAGTTTCCTGAGGAAGGTTCCAACTTTCAGGAAAATTTATTTCATCCCATCTAATCAGCCTATTAGTGGCAACGTTAGTTGTAAGAAGATTAGTATTAACTAGCGTAGTAGTTCCAGGAAAACTTATTTGTTTAACTTCAGGATTGAGTGTGTTGATAACTTTATAAAAAACTCTATAACACACAGCTATTATTTCACTGCCGGGTTTAAAATTATAACCAAAAGTATGAACTTTAAGTTCCATAGCATCATAAAGATTTTCATCTGTCATAGACAAAGTTAAATTAGGTTTAACATCAAACCAAATAGGTCCATGGCAGAGACTGGTTTCTATAACTCCAGCTAGAGATTGTTTGAAATCTCCGCATCTACTGTCTCTAACATAAGCCATAATACTAGCATTTAAACCTAATAAGGTTAAAGGTCTGAAAGAGACTTGTATTAATCCAATATGGACATAATTATAAGTTAAAAAGGTTTTTAAATCCTTCTTACTTAACAATCTTATAGTTTGATCAGTACCCCTGATACGGATAGTTTGTTCCATTTTCTTAATAGCAAACCTTGATGCTATATCAAATTTTCCAAAATTATATATTTGGTTTGAAGGAACGGATGGCATAATCCATTTATTAATTTTATCCAAAGATTGAGGATAATCTATAAGATTTTGGTTTTTAACCAAATTATCATCACAAACTGAATTATTATCTTCCATGAAGATAACTATAAGGTGTGTTATGGTTTATTGATTTAGTTAATAAAACTAGGTAAGAAGGTAATATTTGAAAGTAGTTTCATAGTATAAAAACAAATAGAGAATAACGAAAACATTGACCCATAAAAAGTTCTGGTAAACAAACAAGCCAAAAAAGAGCCAACTCCCTTCCCTGGGAAAAAACGGCCACAGGCGAGGATAAGCCAGACATGGATTAATGTTATCTTATCATCATTTGTTCTTATAGAACAATACTACTTTTTAAATATAGTATCCTTACTTAGTTATTAATAACTAGATCAATAGACCATAACCACAAATTAGTTACACATAAAGAAGATATATACCTGAATCGTCAAAAGGCGATGATACCAAAAGTCGATTTATAACAGCGGAAATTGAAGATGTTTAACAGAGTAATATATGAAGAAAGATTTTGATTAAAGATAAGATAAGATTACAAAAGAGAGAAAAGAAAAGCGTGCCTGAAATGAGGCAACAAAACTCCCTTATATAGGAGGGAGGGGGCTTACCATCTAAGCCGGTAAAAGGAAAATAAAACTGACAGAAGTCGGTCTGCCGACACAATTGAAGCTGGGTGCTCATTGGGCCCCATCAACACTTACAAAAGAGTAACAGACAAACAACTTAAAAAAGAAAAAGAAAAGATAAAGTCGATGTTGACTTAAAGCAAAATAATTGCAGAGGAGATAAGATCAAATAATGGCTATAGTAGAATAATTATTCTTCTCGCAATAATGCTGAAAATTGATCTTGGACTATATGGCCATCTTAATTAATCTTCTTGGATTCCTTTTCCTTTATTTTGAGAAGGGACAATAGTAGTAATTAAAGCATTCCACACATCTTCTGTGGTTACTTCTTCTTCTGCCTGAGATTCTCCAGCAATGCAGTTCATAGTTCCTTCGGAAGATGTAGACATAGTCTCCATTTTATGAGAGGGCAAATCAACTTTATGAGAAGGAAATGTGTTAAGGAATTGTTCCTTCATATAATCCAGAGTTCTGGTCATAATTTCTTCCTCAGATTCTTTAGGATATTTTCTCTGAAAATATTCTTTCATTTCTGTCAAAGGGGTGACACGAGACCTTTGTTGTTTAAGACTATTAGCCTTATCGACAGCAATACTCTGATCAATTTTTAGACCAATAATTTTTATGTCATCTGGTGTCATATTAGTCCACCATTTTGTAAAGAAATGTCTTTGAAGGATAGGAATATTATATTTATCCCTACAAATTGAAATTGTCCAACTCCATATCCAAGGGATTTGGAATTCAGCAAAGAAAAGGAATGGACATTGTCCAGTAATTAAATTTTTAGATATAATCTTTTTCACCAAAAGGCTATGATCACACCAGTCATTATATCTATTAGATATACTGTCTGGAAGAATTAAGAAAGAAGGGCCAAATTTTAGCCACCAATTATAAAACCAATTGGGAATAGTTTTATTAACTATATCAGGATTAATAGAAAAGAACCAAGAGTGCTTATTCTTGGGGTTTTGATAATAAAAAGCCAAAGAAAAGGCCTGGATATAATCCCAATAGTTGAAGTAAATATATTTACCTTCACCTATTTTAATTGCTTTTTCTCCGTTTGGATTTAAACCCCATTCTCTGGGTAACAAAATTTTGTTAATGTGGCATTTAGAAAAGTTTATAAAACTTTGAGGATTATTGTTTTGATAATGATGAGTAATAGTCACCGATTCGGTGGCTGTCAAAAGAATCTCAAGATTGGGTCTAGATTTGCCATACAAACCAGGGTACCCCCTATCTTCAAGATACCTTGTTTTTAAAGACCAACCATCATTGTTGGTGATCTTAAGATCCTCATCATCAATATACATGATGTCTTCATTAACAGGGTTTTCGAAATATTCGGAAACCTTCTCAACTGTAGGGTCATTGACCGCTATATCCTTGTAAGAGGTTGTCTTACTGGAAGATGAAGAAGATTCTTCTTTCTTATCTTTAGAAGGAAATTTTCCTTTTCTAGAAATAGTGGTCCAGTCTCCTATTAGAGGGACATTATTTTGGGGTAACAATCTGTCATCCCCTCCACGGCCACGGCCTCTGCCACGACCTCCTCTCCCCCTATAGGGGGTTGTCATCTCCCTGCAAAAATTCACGGGTCAGATAATCAGCAAGAGAATTATTTTCTCCTTTAATATATTGAATATCAAATTCAAAAGCAGACAATTGAGCTTGCCATCCTGCAAAAATTTGTTTTGCTACAAGATTTTTAACATCTTTCTCAATAATAGATTTAGCAGAACTACAATCTATTCTGAGTAAGAATTTTTGGTTTAAAAGATCACTCTGAAATTTAGAGATACACTTAATAATAGAAAGCATTTCTTTCTTAATAGTAGAATATTTGATTTGAGTAGGGTTCCATTTACCCGAATTAAACCTGACTAATTCTTCTTTAGAATTATGAGGGTTAATTTGCTTCAAAATTCCTCCATAACCAATATTAGAGGCATCAGTTTCAACAATTTTGAAGTATTTAGAATTTGCTAAAGATAAACAAGGTAAACATTTAACTTTAGCCTTTATTCTTTGGACAGCTTGAGTATGTTCTTCTGTCCAAGGATTGGGTTTAGTTTTAAGTCTATTGTAAAGAATAGCAGTGTCTTTTGCTAAATCTTTATAATAATCTGAAACATAGTTCAAACTTCCCAAAAATCTTTGCAGTTGAGTCTTGTCAATGATAACATCAGGAAATTTAGAAGCAAATTCAATACTTCTATTAATGGGAATAATTGTTCCCTGATAAATTTCATGACCCAAAAATCTTACCTTAGTCTGAAAAAGTTTCATTTTTGGTTCAGAAATAACTAAGCCATTTCTTTTGACCACATCTTTGAAAATTTTTAAATGTTTAAAGTGTTGGTCAATATTATTAGAAAAAACTAAAACATCATCAATATAGACAATAATAAAATCAGAATAGGAATTGAATATATCATTCATAATGTTCTGAAATTCAGATGGAGCATTTTTTAACCCAAAGGGTAAAACGTTCCATTCAAAGTGTCCAAAGGGGACAGTAAAAGCAGTTTTGTATTTATCTGCTTCAGCAACCTGAATTTGCCAATATCCAGATTTAAGATCAAATTTTGAAAAAATAATAGAATTATTTAATCTATCAAGAAGATCTTTTTTATTTGGAATAGGATACCTAATCCATTTTAAAACCTGATTAAGGGGTTTGTAATTAATAACTAATCTAGGAACACCACGTTCCTTCTCAGCTGCCTTATTAACATAAAAAGCTGTACAACTCCAAGGAGATTTAGAGTTTCTAATAAGTTTTTTATCCAGAAGAGTTTGGATTTCCTTTTTACAGAGATCAAGGTATTCTTGATTCATTTGGGCAGGCCTAGCCTTAGTAGGAATTTGATTTTCATTAAAATCATCAAGATAAGGAAGGGAAACCACATGTTTCTTTCTATCCCAAAAAGCATTAGGAACGTCATTACAAATTTCTATTTGAAATTGCTTTTCTAAAGATTTAATTTGTCTTTTGATTTCTTCTTTATTAAGATTATTTTCAGTACTTAATATTTTAACTTCATCTTTAAGAAAACATAATTGTTTCTTTTTATTTTTAAGAACTTCCTTAATTTCATTAATTACTGTAACACCCATAATAAGATTGCCTAGGATCTTATACGAGTATTAAAATTTCGTACTGGATACATTAATTTACAATTTAAAGGTTCATACAAATATTACAACACACTGTAATATTACATCCAAAGGTATTACATTTCTCTTGTTACTTGTACATCAAGTATCACAACATAATAATACATCCATATAATACAATAATCCAAACATATAACAACAGCACGATCAGTCCGTAGCCTTCTCCTTACCCTTATTGCGTGCTGATTGCGATCCTGCCTGTGAACCTGCACCAGAAGGAATGGGATGAGACATAATGTCTCAGTGAGCTCTACCCAACCTACTGTTAGGCGACCACAGGGAACCTAGGGTCGCCATGCCTACCTTGGCAATTTAGGGGAATTCTAGAATCGCCAAGTCTTTAACCTGTCTTTGACTTTAACTATAATCTATCTTTAACTGTGAACTTCCTATAACTGTAACTGTAACTATGAATCATAAAACAAATAAAGTGTTTTATGTTAGCTGTTAGCGTTGAACAAACAATTAATCTGAGTTCGTTTTACGGAGGGCACCCCGGGTGGAGCAACCCCGAGATACGTCTCCCTATGACCCGATGAAACTCCTGACAATCAGGCTAACACCGGACTCCCTATGAAAATTGCATGTGGATAACCCTCTCGGAGAAATCCCATCCGGCGTATCCCGGAGTCTGCTGAACATGCCTATGACTTTGAATTATTATTATTCTTTGACTTTGATAAGTAAGTATATAAATATATATACATGTCTATAACTTTGATCATATGAACATTTCCTGTGATCTATAACCTGTAAACTATAATCTTGGCTTATCGTTCTCATAAGCCTCCTATAATTGTTGGAGAACCAACTCTATTAACTTGTCTATAACTATGATGGATAATTCATACCAACTCTTATGCTCTTAAGCTTGCACATTCTTTATTGAATGTAGGGATTTCACTTCAAGAATTAATCCCATTACCAAGCCCTATACACATCTATATAACTTAGGAGTACATGTAAACATCTCCTAATACCATGCCTATCCCTTATCCTTTCCCATTACTAAGCCAAAGCTCACGAAAATTTTGTGCTGGAAGGACCAATATCGTAGCACGATATGGGGATATCGTAGCACGATTTTCTGCGAAAGTTTCATGAAAAACAGGGTATAAAATCGTAGCACGATGCCCATAAATCGGGGCACGATTTTGGCTTCAGCAGCACTCAAAATTTCACTTCCTAGACTAACCAAAACATCCCCAATCACCCATTAACTTGTGGGATTGGATTTTGCTATGACATATGAGCAAGATATCACACACCAAACATGTATTCACAAACCAATCAAGGGATCAAGGCATGAATCTATCAAAATAACTCATAATCCTACAACTATTAAGCTTAAACAAAGTAGGGTTCTAAACCCTCTAAGAGCTCACCTCAACACCAAAGGATTGCTTGCTAAGTCTTGAATCCAAACTCTAGCTTCAAGCTTCAAAACTCTACTCAAGAACACTTCTACTTCCTTGGCTTTCTATTACTTCTTCTTGCTCTAAAACTCTCCAACAAAAGCTTGCTTATCATACAAGAACTTAGGGAGAAGTTTGCTTCTTTAAGGATTGATGATTTGATGATGAAGATTGTGGGAAGGATGGGGCGAAAATATGAGAGAAAGGGGAGCAAAAATTCTGATTTTTGCCTATGAGAGAAATGAGTAAAAACTCATAAACTTTCATATATATCCAAAAGCCTTTTTCCATTTAATTACTATTGTGCCACTTCCTTATTACTACTTTGCCCTTGCTTGCAAACGAAGCTTCTAATGCTAATAACTGATACATTTAAACGGGATATTACACTCTACCCCCCTTAAAGAAATTTCGTCCTCGAAATTTAGAAATTACCTGTAAAAAGATGCGGGTAGCTCTCCATCATCTCTGATTCCAATTCCCACGTAGCTTCACCATAGGGAGAACCTTTCCATATAACTTTGACAATCGGAATCTCTTTGTTCCTCAATGCTTTAATATCACGTTCAACAATCCGTTCTGGTTCGGGTCGAAAAGTCAAATCTGATCTTAAGTCGATAGTCTCCAACTCCACTGGTTGGTGAGGATCAGGAATGAACTTCCTTAACTGTGAAACATGGAAAACATCATGTAATCCTGACATTGCCGGTGGCAGAGCCAATTGGTAAGCTGCTGGTCCGACTCTTTTAAGTATCTCAAATGGCCCAATATATCTTGGACTCAATTTCTTTGTCCTGAAAACACCTCGTAGTCCTAGCTTAGGGGTAACTCTTAGGAAAACATGATCTCCCACTTCAAACTCTAGAGGTCTTCGCCTCTTGTCCGCATAACTCTTCTGTCGACTTTGAGCAGTTTTAATCTTATCTTGAATGGATTTAATCTTCAAAGTTGTCTCTTGAATGATCTCAGGTCCCAAAATGCTTTTATCTCCAACCTCTGACCAACAAAGCGGTGTTCTACACCTCCTGCCATACAGTGCCTCATAGGGTGCCATTCCGATGCTAGAATGGTAACTGTTATTATACGAAAACTCTATCAAAGGCAGATGATTATTCCAACTTGCTCCATCCTCTAAAATGCATGCACGTAACATATCCTCCAATGTCTGAATAGTTCTCTCTGATTGCCCATCTGTTTGAGGATGATGAGACGTACTCAACTTTAGCCTTGTTCCCAAAGCTTTCTGAAAAGCTTTCCAAAAGTGAGAAGTAAAGATAGGATCTCTATCTGACACAATGCTGGTCGGAACACCATGTAGTTTCACAATCTCCGCTATGAACAATTCTGCGTACTGAGCAGCCCTGTAAGTAGTCCTAACCGGTAAAAAGTGAGCAGACTTTGTTAACCGATCGACAACTACCCAAATTGAATCATGTCCCCGTTGAGTCCGAGGTAACCCTGTCACAAAATCCATAGAGATTTCTTCCCATTTCCACTGAGGGATCTCCAATGGTACAAGCATCCCTGCCGGCCTCTGATGTTCAATTTTCACTTGTTGACACACAATACAACGAGATACAAAATCTGCAATATCAGTCTTCATCCCTGGCCACCAATAATCCTTCTTTAAGTCTTGATACATTTTAGTGGTACCCGGATGAATACTGAAACTACTCTTGTGCGCCTCTTCCAAGATTAACCTCTTTAAACTAGTATCATTTGGAACACAAACTCTACCTTCAAATAGCAGAATACCATCTGAAGCCCTTGAAAATTCTGGCTGACCCATCCTCCTCTGAAGATTCACATCTGATTCTTGAGCTTGCGCGATTCGGGACCGCAAATCACAAGTAACCTCTAATCTTTGTAACAAGACACCATCATCCAATTCCGTAACGCTGAGATTAAGATCTCGAAATTTCTCATACAAACCACAGGTATGCATCAGCACTTCTGCTTTAATCAATGATTTCCTGCTCAAAGCGTCCGCAACTACATTCGCCTTTCCAGGGTGATACTTTAACTCGAAATCAAAATCCTTTAAATACTCCATCCATCTTCTCTGCCTCATGTTCAGTTCCCGTTGATCAAACAAATACTTTAAACTTTTGTGGTCACTGAACAAGTCAAATTGCGCTCCATATAAATGGTGCCTCCACACTTTCAACGCAAAAACTATTGCCGCCAACTCAAGATCATGAGTGGGGTAATTCTCCTCATGAGATTTAAGCTGTCGGGAAGCATAAGCTATAACATTACCTTCTTGCATGAGCACACATCCTAGTCCTTTAGAGGACGCATCACAATAAACCACATATTTCTTTTCAGGGTCAGGTATTGCTAATACTGGAGCCTTGGACAATTTCTTTCTCAAAGTCCGGAAACTTTTCTCACAATCTTCGTCCCAGACGAAAGGCACATCTTTCCTTGTGAGGCGTGTCAATGGCAAAGCAATCTGTGAAAATCTCATAATAAATCTTCGGTAGTAACCTGCTAATCCGAGGAAACTCCGAACCTCTGTTACATTCGTTGGCCTGGCCCAATTAAGGACAGCTTCAACCTTTGATGAATCAACTGACACTCCTCCTTTAGAAATAACATGCCCCAGAAACTGAATTTCCGATAACCAAAATTCACATTTGCTGAATTTTGCATATAACTGATTTTCTCTAAGGATGTCCAAAACAATCCTCAGATGTTGAGCATGTTCCTGTGAGTCCTTTGAGTAGATCAAAATATCATCTATGAAGATTACCACAAACTGATCCAGGTAAGGCTGGAAAATCCTATTCATATAATCCATGAACACTGCTGGAGCATTAGTCACTCCAAACGGCATAACCAAAAATTCATAATGTCCGTAACGTGTTCTGAACGCCGTCTTGGACACATCTGATGATTTGATACGGATCTGGTGGTATCCTGATCTGAGATCAATCTTTGAAAACACTGCAGCTCCTTTGAGTTGATCCAAAAGATCATCAATCCTTGGTAACGGATACTTGTTCTTAATTGTTACTTTATTCAACCGACGGTAGTCGATGCACAATCTCATGCTACCATCCTTCTTCTTAACCAACAACACTGGCGCACCCCAAGGTGACACACTGGGCCTGATGAAATGTTTCTGAATTAAGTCTTCCAACTGAGACTTCAATTCCTTTAACTCTGATGGTGACATTCTATAAGGCGCCACTGATACTGGTTCTGATCCTGGGATAAGATCAATAGAAAACTCGACTTCCCGTTCCGGGGGTAAATTACTTATCTCTGAAGGGAAAACATCCAAATAGTCACTGACAACAGGAATGTCACTGGGACTCAGTTCTGATTCTGAAGTCACAGTAACCATCACATAAAAACCATTATCCTGAGCACACATAAGCTGAGTAAGCTGATGAGTGCGGTTGATTAACTCTGATAAAGCCACACCTTCAGTCGTATCATCTGTAGGCATAAAGATACACTTCTCCGCACATCCAATATAAACATGATTAGCAGATAGCCAATCCATTCCTAGAATCACATCGAGTTGTATCATAGGAAGACACACCAAGTCTATATAGTATGTCTTACTAGATACTGTAATCGGGCAATTTTCACATACAAAGTTAGCTACAACTCCGCCCTCAGTAGCGGTAGATACCGTCATAGGAGGTATCAACGGTGACATAGACAATTGTAAAGCTTCAACACACTTGTAAGAAATAAATGAACATGTAGCACCACAATCAAATAACACTTTAACTGGAGTTTGGCCTAAGTAACACATACCGGCAATTAAGTCTTCATTTGCCAAAGCCTTCTGGCCATCGAGGGAGTACACTCTACCCTTACTTGTTGTAGTACCTTCAGTTCCACTTTTACCTCTTCTTTCTGGACAATTTGCTAACAAGTGCCCCGGCTGTCTACACCCGAAACACACACCTGTTTGCTTCATGCATTCACCGTGATGCATCTTTCCACAATATTTACAAGCAGGACTCGCCTGGTATTGAAACGTCTGCTTACCCCTCTTAGGGGAACCCTTAGGCTTGTTCTCTTGATACCTATCTGGAAA
Source organism: Medicago ruthenica (assembly GCA_018208015.1). Classification (NCBI taxonomy): domain Eukaryota; kingdom Viridiplantae; phylum Streptophyta; class Magnoliopsida; order Fabales; family Fabaceae; genus Medicago; species Medicago ruthenica. Next base: position 27,621,047 of record CM031378.1, on the reverse strand, counting down.
TTTGCCTTTTCTCTTTTCAAAAAGTGCGGCTTTCTCTCTTGCAGTTTTAGCAAAACCCGCTTCCGCAACCAAGCTATCATGAACCATCTCGTCGTAACTGGTGTTCCTTTGAAGACTCACTACTGTATCAATATCACCTCTCAACCCACGCCTATACTGATTCATCTTCCAATTCTCATTAGTGGCATACTCGTTGTGAGAGGAGTAGTACGACAATTCTTCAAACTTCTTTGTAAACTCGGTGACTGACATGCCACCTTGCTTCAGCTCAAGGAATTCCTGTTCTTTCTTCACCTTATAAGACATCGGGATATACTTCTCTATCATAGCTTCCTTGAAGTTATCCCAGTTGATTTCAACATCATTTGCTAACATTCGGCGTTGAGCGGATTCCCACCAATCTTCCGCTGCGCCTCTGAACTGGTTAGTGGCCAACAATACTTTACTTCCCTCAGGGCAATCCACCATCCGGAACACTTTCTCAATCTGTTTCAGCCATCTCTTGGCCTCTGGAGGTTCACCTTCCCCATTGAACTCAGGAGGGTGATTTCTATTAAACTCCCGGTAGGACGGATTCGCCACTGCTGGTGGTGGTGTCTGTTGTTGAGCACCTTGTCCATGGTGCATCATTCCCATCCATTCTTGCTGAGCCTGAGCCTGTTGTTGGGCTTGCTGCTGCATCATAAGCATCATCTCCTGATGCTGTAACGCAGCCTGAGCTTGCTGCTCTTGGTATTGTTGTTGCAACGCCTGTTGCTGTTGCATCATCTGAGCCCAAAATTGCATATTAGGGTCTCCTCCTGCTTCCTCAGCATTTGCCTGATTAGATCTAGGCCTTCCAGGACCTCTTCTACTCCCAGACATATTATCCTAACTGTCATACACAAGTCAAAGTGATCAGTTTCAACAAGATATAACATTTAGAATAATGTCCCGGATCCAAGAGATCCACAAACTTGAATTGTATTTTAATTACCCATGGCACAGTCTGAATCGACCTGCTCTGATACCAAATTGTAACACCCATAATAAGATTGCCTAGGATCTTATACGAGTATTAAAATTTCGTACTGGATACATTAATTTACAATTTAAAGGTTCATACAAATATTACAACACACTGTAATATTACATCCAAAGGTATTACATTTCTCTTGTTACTTGTACATCAAGTATCACAACATAATAATACATCCATATAATACAATAATCCAAACATATAACAACAGCACGATCAGTCCGTAGCCTTCTCCTTACCCTTATTGCGTGCTGATTGCGATCCTGCCTGTGAACCTGCACCAGAAGGAATGGGATGAGACATAATGTCTCAGTGAGCTCTACCCAACCTACTGTTAGGCGACCACAGGGAACCTAGGGTCGCCATGCCTACCTTGGCAATTTAGGGGAATTCTAGAATCGCCAAGTCTTTAACCTGTCTTTGACTTTAACTATAATCTATCTTTAACTGTGAACTTCCTATAACTGTAACTGTAACTATGAATCATAAAACAAATAAAGTGTTTTATGTTAGCTGTTAGCGTTGAACAAACAATTAATCTGAGTTCGTTTTACGGAGGGCACCCCGGGTGGAGCAACCCCGAGATACGTCTCCCTATGACCCGATGAAACTCCTGACAATCAGGCTAACACCGGACTCCCTATGAAAATTGCATGTGGATAACCCTCTCGGAGAAATCCCATCCGGCGTATCCCGGAGTCTGCTGAACATGCCTATGACTTTGAATTATTATTATTCTTTGACTTTGATAAGTAAGTATATAAATATATATACATGTCTATAACTTTGATCATATGAACATTTCCTGTGATCTATAACCTGTAAACTATAATCTTGGCTTATCGTTCTCATAAGCCTCCTATAATTGTTGGAGAACCAACTCTATTAACTTGTCTATAACTATGATGGATAATTCATACCAACTCTTATGCTCTTAAGCTTGCACATTCTTTATTGAATGTAGGGATTTCACTTCAAGAATTAATCCCATTACCAAGCCCTATACACATCTATATAACTTAGGAGTACATGTAAACATCTCCTAATACCATGCCTATCCCTTATCCTTTCCCATTACTAAGCCAAAGCTCACGAAAATTTTGTGCTGGAAGGACCAATATCGTAGCACGATATGGGGATATCGTAGCACGATTTTCTGCGAAAGTTTCATGAAAAACAGGGTATAAAATCGTAGCACGATGCCCATAAATCGGGGCACGATTTTGGCTTCAGCAGCACTCAAAATTTCACTTCCTAGACTAACCAAAACATCCCCAATCACCCATTAACTTGTGGGATTGGATTTTGCTATGACATATGAGCAAGATATCACACACCAAACATGTATTCACAAACCAATCAAGGGATCAAGGCATGAATCTATCAAAATAACTCATAATCCTACAACTATTAAGCTTAAACAAAGTAGGGTTCTAAACCCTCTAAGAGCTCACCTCAACACCAAAGGATTGCTTGCTAAGTCTTGAATCCAAACTCTAGCTTCAAGCTTCAAAACTCTACTCAAGAACACTTCTACTTCCTTGGCTTTCTATTACTTCTTCTTGCTCTAAAACTCTCCAACAAAAGCTTGCTTATCATACAAGAACTTAGGGAGAAGTTTGCTTCTTTAAGGATTGATGATTTGATGATGAAGATTGTGGGAAGGATGGGGCGAAAATATGAGAGAAAGGGGAGCAAAAATTCTGATTTTTGCCTATGAGAGAAATGAGTAAAAACTCATAAACTTTCATATATATCCAAAAGCCTTTTTCCATTTAATTACTATTGTGCCACTTCCTTATTACTACTTTGCCCTTGCTTGCAAACGAAGCTTCTAATGCTAATAACTGATACATTTAAACGGGATATTACAATTACCCTAGTTTGAGGGTCAGTGACAAAATCAAAACATATTTTTTCATTATTAATATAGGCAGTAATACCTGTCTTATCAATATTAATAATAGGCATAATATTATGCAAAAAAGGAGTTCCAAGAATAATTCTTTGGGTTAATCCTTTAATTAAAAGAAAATGTGTGGGAAGACAAATATTTTGATTGCAAATAAATGTATTAGTTAATTTATAATTAACTTTGAGTTTATCTCCACCAGCCTGGGTAAGAGATTGAGTAGTTTTTTCAAAATATTTGGTAGGAATGATACCTTCCTGAATACAATTGAGATCAGCACCACTATCAACAAGGGCTATCTCATCTTGTAAAATAAAAGTTTTATTAATGACTAAAGTAATTTTAATAAACCACTTTTGTGAAGTTACTCTTTCAAGAGTAGTTAAATAGTCTTCTTCATCAGAAGAAGGAGTTTCAATAATACTTTTACCCTTTTCTAAATGAGTAATTCTTTGAGATAATATATTATTATCTTTATTTATTTTAGCTATTTCAGCTTTTAAAGAGTTTATTTCTCTTTTGAGATCATTGATAGAAACAGGAGTTTCTTTCTGCTGAGCTTTTTGAAATCTAGATAATATTTCACTCATCTTATAAGGTTCATCCAAAATTTTTGGACTTTCTTTAGGAGAACTTTTCTTTATAAGAAATTCTATCATTTCTCTTTTCAGCTTATTATCTGAAATAGACTCTAAAGCTTTAAGAGCTTCATCATGATCCTTAGTAAGGACATTTAGTCCATTCATATCAACAATGGACTTCCAATAATCACATTGACAATCATTACTATCATCTGAAGATATTTCTTCATTATTGTCAGAAGATGACTCATTAGTCATGTAAAAATTATCATCAGAAGAGCTATTATCTTCATCAGAATTAATTAAAAGAACTTTCTCAAGTTGAGAACGAAGATTATCATCTTCTATATTCTTGAGAGCTTTCTTAGTCCAGCATTGGTTGGCATAATGACCATTCTTACCACACTTGTGACAAGTAATATCAGACCTATTAGGCTTTTTCTTCTTATTTTTATAAGACTTTTCTTTCTCTTGAAAGGGTTTTTTAAATTTCTTCTTCCTATAAGGTTTCTTAAACTTATTGGTTTTCTTGAAATTTTTATCCTTCTTGTTTTTATCAGGGGAATTTTTCCCTATATCAAAAGCAAATTGGTCACAAAATTCACCTAATTGATGTTTCTCAGTGAGTCTTTGCTTTTTTAATTGATTCTTCAATTTTATGTCATTACATAAGTCTAATCCTTCATTAATACAAGTACCAATAATATGACCATAGGTCAATTTATCATAATGAATGTTTATACCATCATTCTGGTGTCTAAGAGCTTGTCTGACCTTTTCAGCAAAAAGAGGGGGGAGGCCATCCACAAATTTGGATTTCCAATGATCAGAATTAGAGTCTTTAAGCATAAAAACTCTAGATAGGAAAGTGTCCTTATACCATCTAAAATGGGTTAAAGAAGGACATCTAAGATTTTGGAGGAGTGTATTAACTTTCTCCGCAAGAGGTCCTATAGACCCAACAAAGTGAAGAAGGATAGATAAACACAAAGTATAGACAGCATCCTCTTCTCCAACTTTAGCAAGATTATTCTCGTCTTCGTCTTCTGCAGTTTTTCTATGATTAAGAATAACATGACGATCCGCCGCACTAAGATAATTATCCCACCAACCTTTGAGTTGGCCAATAAACCCAACCGTTATAAACTGGGCCACAGTATGATCACTATTATTATTCTGAAGACAAATAGTAGCATACATAAATATCTTATGCATGAGTTTAAATATTTGGGAGTCATTAAGACCATCTACACTCCATTCATAAATGGATCTTCCCGAGTAGCTGGTTTGGGAATAATCATCCTCCTCAAAGAGCAAATCTTGAGGGGAAGGTCTTTTATAATAATATTTATTTAGACTTTTTTGAGAATTAATAGGATTAATTTCAGGCTTATAACTTTGTTCTCTGAACATAGCAGTTAAGCCATCAATATTGTTGATTTCCTCATCCTCAGATATTTCCGAATTAGAATTATCAGATATTTTGGATATATCTAAATTATTAAGATGTAATTCCTTAAGTTTTCCTTCTAAGATACTAATGAATTCACTAGTATCATTATCAATCTTAAATCCTTTCATTTGAATAGGAGGTTGGATCATGGGTTCTTCCTTAATTTTTTCTACAGATTTAGATGTAGATGCTGTAGAAGCAGTAACAGGTAAATCAAGTTTTTTAATAATGATTTTCTGTTGATCATTTATTTTTTCCAGAATAATTTTCTGTTGATTTTCTTGACTTTGTTGTTTGTCAAGTTTTTCTAAAATAATTTTTTGCTGGCTAATTTGATTTTCAAGAAGAGTTTTAATATAAACAAGGTCTTTTTCAAGAGATATATATTGATCTCCAAGACTAGTTAAAAAGGCATTAGTATAATTTTGGGCCTTTATAATATCATTTAATTCTTGAAGAGTGCTTGTTATTTTAACAAAAGTATTGTACGCATTAGCAACAATATTTTTTCCCAAAATAATTTCATGTTCAGGAGGAAAAGGAGACTGTGTAGTAGTCCCGTTAACAGCCTTCATCCAAGGCTTGGTTTTTAAAACTAAAACTTTTTGTTCAGTTTTTTTGATTAAATAATCATAAAACCAAGTGACAAAGGGAATAAAATTTTTATCTCTATCTATCTCAGTATAAAATTTTTCTTTAAATAAATTTTGTTGGTTTTTATCAAACCTTTTAAAGTACCAAGATCTAAAATTTTTGTATCTGGGAAGTCTAAATTCATCATTGATGAATCTTCTGAAATCACTACCTGGGCTACAATCCATGGAAACTCATTTCGGATTGTGTAGGAGATTTTCTACTATAAATTCCTTGAGGAATATTATTATCACTGATAACAATATGTTCTACAGTGTCATTATCAAAGTCTTCTTTGATTTGAGAAGTAGACATTCTACTAGAAAAATTTGAAACTTCATTAGCTGTTTGATATCTTGAAGAAGTAGAAGATAGACTTCTAGGTATTCTAAAGGATCTACTTGAAGCAAATCTAACTTCAATATCTCCTTCAGTATTTTGAACAATTTGATCAATATTATTATTGATAATTGGTTCAGGATTAGTTTCCTGAGGAAGGTTCCAACTTTCAGGAAAATTTATTTCATCCCATCTAATCAGCCTATTAGTGGCAACGTTAGTTGTAAGAAGATTAGTATTAACTAGCGTACTATTTGAAATTGCTTTTTTAAAGAGTTTATTTCTCTTTTGAGATCATTGATAGAAACAGGAGTTTCTTTCTGCTGAGCTTTTTGAAATCTAGATAATATTTCACACATCTTCTGTGGTTACTTCTTCTTCTGCCTGAGATTCTCCAGCAATGCAGTTCATAGTTCCTTCGGAAGATGTAGACATAGTCTCCATTTTATGAGAGGGCAAATCAACTTTATGAGAAGGAAATGTGTTAAGGAATTGTTCCTTCATATAATCCAGAGTTCTGGTCATAATTTCTTCCTCAGATTCTTTAGGATATTTTCTCTGAAAATATTCTTTCATTTCTGTCAAAGGGGTGACACGAGACCTTTGTTGTTTAAGACTATTAGCCTTATCGACAGCAATACTCTGATCAATTTTTAGACCAATAATTTTTATGTCATCTGGTGTCATATTAGTCCACCATTTTGTAAAGAAATGTCTTTGAAGGATAGGAATATTATATTTATCCCTACAAATTGAAATTGTCCAACTCCATATCCAAGGGATTTGGAATTCAGCAAAGAAAAGGAATGGACATTGTCCAGTAATTAAATTTTTAGATATAATCTTTTTCACCAAAAGGCTATGATCACACCAGTCATTATATCTATTAGATATACTGTCTGGAAGAATTAAGAAAGAAGGGCCAAATTTTAGCCACCAATTATAAAACCAATTGGGAATAGTTTTATTAACTATATCAGGATTAATAGAAAAGAACCAAGAGTGCTTATTCTTGGGGTTTTGATAATAAAAAGCCAAAGAAAAGGCCTGGATATAATCCCAATAGTTGAAGTAAATATATTTACCTTCACCTATTTTAATTGCTTTTTCTCCGTTTGGATTTAAACCCCATTCTCTGGGTAACAAAATTTTGTTAATGTGGCATTTAGAAAAGTTTATAAAACTTTGAGGATTATTGTTTTGATAATGATGAGTAATAGTCACCGATTCGGTGGCTGTCAAAAGAATCTCAAGATTGGGTCTAGATTTGCCATACAAACCAGGGTACCCCCTATCTTCAAGATACCTTGTTTTTAAAGACCAACCATCATTGTTGGTGATCTTAAGATCCTCATCATCAATATACATGATGTCTTCATTAACAGGGTTTTCGAAATATTCGGAAACCTTCTCAACTGTAGGGTCATTGACCGCTATATCCTTGTAAGAGGTTGTCTTACTGGAAGATGAAGAAGATTCTTCTTTCTTATCTTTAGAAGGAAATTTTCCTTTTCTAGAAATAGTGGTCCAGTCTCCTATTAGAGGGACATTATTTTGGGGTAACAATCTGTCATCCCCTCCACGGTCACGGCCTCTGCCACGACCTCCTCTCCCCCTATAGGGGGTTGTCATCTCCCTGCAAAAATTCACGGGTCAGATAATCAGCAAGAGAATTATTTTCTCCTTTAATATATTGAATATCAAATTCAAAAGCAGACAATTGAGCTTGCCATCCTGCAAAAATTTGTTTTGCTACAAGATTTTTAACATCTTTCTCAATAATAGATTTAGCAGAACTACAATCTATTCTGAGTAAGAATTTTTGGTTTAAAAGATCACTCTGAAATTTAGAGATACACTTAATAATAGAAAGCATTTCTTTCTTAATAGTAGAATATTTGATTTGAGTAGGGTTCCATTTACCCGAATTAAACCTGACTAATTCTTCTTTAGAATTATGAGGGTTAATTTGCTTCAAAATTCCTCCATAACCAATATTAGAGGCATCAGTTTCAACAATTTTGAAGTATTTAGAATTTGCTAAAGATAAACAAGGTAAACATTTAACTTTAGCCTTTATTCTTTGGACAGCTTGAGTATGTTCTTCTGTCCAAGGATTGGGTTTAGTTTTAAGTCTATTGTAAAGAATAGCAGTGTCTTTTGCTAAATCTTTATAATAATCTGAAACATAGTTCAAACTTCCCAAAAATCTTTGCAGTTGAGTCTTGTCAATGATAACATCAGGAAATTTAGAAGCAAATTCAATACTTCTATTAATGGGAATAATTGTTCCCTGATAAATTTCATGACCCAAAAATCTTACCTTAGTCTGAAAAAGTTTCATTTTTGGTTCAGAAATAACTAAGCCATTTCTTTTGACCACATCTTTGAAAATTTTTAAATGTTTAAAGTGTTGGTCAATATTATTAGAAAAAACTAAAACATCATCAATATAGACAATAATAAATCAGAATAGGAATTGAATATATCATTCATAATGTTCTGAAATTCAGATGGAGCATTTTTTAACCCAAAGGGTAAAACGTTCCATTCAAAGTGTCCAAAGGGGACAGTAAAAGCAGTTTTGTATTTATCTGCTTCAGCAACCTGAATTTGCCAATATCCAGATTTAAGATCAAATTTTGAAAAAATAATAGAATTATTTAATCTATCAAGAAGATCTTTTTTATTTGGAATAGGATACCTAATCCATTTTAAAACCTGATTAAGGGGTTTGTAATTAATAACTAATCTAGGAACACCACGTTCCTTCTCAGCTGCCTTATTAACATAAAAAGCTGTACAACTCCAAGGAGATTTAGAGTTTCTAATAAGTTTTTTATCCAGAAGAGTTTGGATTTCCTTTTTACAGAGATCAAGGTATTCTTGATTCATTTGGGCAGGCCTAGCCTTAGTAGGAATTTGATTTTCATTAAAATCATCAAGATAAGGAAGGGAAACCACATGTTTCTTTCTATCCCAAAAAGCATTAGGAACGTCATTACAAATTTCTATTTGAAATTGCTTTTCTAAAGATTTAATTTGTCTTTTGATTTCTTCTTTATTAAGATTATTTTCAGTACTTAATATTTTAACTTCATCTTTAAGAAAACATAATTGTTTCTTTTTATTTTTAAGAACTTCCTTAATTTCATTAATTACCCTAGTTTGAGGGTCAGTGACAAAATCAAAACATATTTTTTCATTATTAATATAGGCAGTAATACCTGTCTTATCAATATTAATAATAGGCATAATATTATGCAAAAAAGGAGTTCCAAGAATAATTCTTTGGGTTAATCCTTTAATTAAAAGAAAATGTGTGGGAAGACAAATATTTTGATTGCAAATAAATGTATTAGTTAATTTATAATTAACTTTGAGTTTATCTCCACCAGCCTGGGTAAGAGATTGAGTAGTTTTTTCAAAATATTTGGTAGGAATGATACCTTCCTGAATACAATTGAGATCAGCACCACTATCAACAAGGGCTATCTCATCTTGTAAAATAAAAGTTTTATTAATGACTAAAGTAATTTTAATAAACCACTTTTGTGAAGTTACTCTTTCAAGAGTAGTTAAATAGTCTTCTTCATCAGAAGAAGGAGTTTCAATAATACTTTTACCCTTTTCTAAATGAGTAATTCTTTGAGATAATATATTATTATCTTTATTTATTTTAGCTATTTCAGCTTTTAAAGAGTTTATTTCTCTTTTGAGATCATTGATAGAAACAGGAGTTTCTTTCTGCTGAGCTTTTTGAAATCTAGATAATATTTCACTCATCTTATAAGGTTCATCCAAAATTTTTGGACTTTCTTTAGGAGAACTTTTCTTTATAAGAAATTCTATCATTTCTCTTTTCAGCTTATTATCTGAAATAGACTCTAAAGCTTTAAGAGCTTCATCATGATCCTTAGTAAGGACATTTAGTCCATTCATATCAACAATGGACTTCCAATAATCACATTGACAATCATTACTATCATCTGAAGATATTTCTTCATTATTGTCAGAAGATGACTCATTAGTCATGTAAAAATTATCATCAGAAGAGCTATTATCTTCATCAGAATTAATTAAAAGAACTTTCTCAAGTTGAGAACGAAGATTATCATCTTCTATATTCTTGAGAGCTTTCTTAGTCCAGCATTGGTTGGCATAATGACCATTCTTACCACACTTGTGACAAGTAATATCAGACCTATTAGGCTTTTTCTTCTTATTTTTATAAGACTTTTCTTTCTCTTGAAAGGGTTTTTTAAATTTCTTCTTCCTATAAGGTTTCTTAAACTTATTGGTTTTCTTGAAATTTTTATCCTTCTTGTTTTTATCAGGGGAATTTTTCCCTATATCAAAAGCAAATTGGTCACAAATTCACCTAATTGATGTTTCTCAGTGAGTCTTTGCTTTTTTAATTGATTCTTCAATTTTATGTCATTACATAAGTCTAATCCTTCATTAATACAAGTACCAATAATATGACCATAGGTCAATTTATCATAATGAATGTTTATACCATCATTCTGGTGTCTAAGAGCTTGTCTGACCTTTTCAGCAAAAAGAGGGGGGAGGCCATCCACAAATTTGGATTTCCAATGATCAGAATTAGAGTCTTTAAGCATAAAAACTCTAGATAGGAAAGTGTCCTTATACCATCTAAAATGGGTTAAAGAAGGACATCTAAGATTTTGGAGGAGTGTATTAACTTTCTCCGCAAGAGGTCCTATAGACCCAACAAAGTGAAGAAGGATAGATAAACACAAAGTATAGACAGCATCCTCTTCTCCAACTTTAGCAAGATTATTCTCGTCTTCGTCTTCTGCAGTTTTTCTATGATTAAGAATAACATGACGATCCGCCGCACTAAGATAATTATCCCACCAACCTTTGAGTTGGCCAATAAACCCAACCGTTATAAACTGGGCCACAGTATGATCACTATTATTATTCTGAAGACAAATAGTAGCATACATAAATATCTTATGCATGAGTTTAAATATTTGGGAGTCATTAAGACCATCTACACTCCATTCATAAATGGATCTTCCCGAGTAGCTGGTTTGGGAATAATCATCCTCCTCAAAGAGCAAATCTTGAGGGGAAGGTCTTTTATAATAATATTTATTTAGACTTTTTTGAGAATTAATAGGATTAATTTCAGGCTTATAACTTTGTTCTCTGAACATAGCAGTTAAGCCATCAATATTGTTGATTTCCTCATCCTCAGATATTTCCGAATTAGAATTATCAGATATTTTGGATATATCTAAATTATTAAGATGTAATTCCTTAAGTTTTCCTTCTAAGATACTAATGAATTCACTAGTATCATTATCAATCTTAAATCCTTTCATTTGAATAGGAGGTTGGATCATGGGTTCTTCCTTAATTTTTTCTACAGATTTAGATGTAGATGCTGTAGAAGCAGTAACAGGTAAATCAAGTTTTTTAATAATGATTTTCTGTTGATCATTTATTTTTTCCAGAATAATTTTCTGTTGATTTTCTTGACTTTGTTGTTTGTCAAGTTTTTCTAAAATAATTTTTTGCTGGCTAATTTGATTTTCAAGAAGAGTTTTAATATAAACAAGGTCTTTTTCAAGAGATATATATTGATCTCCAAGACTAGTTAAAAAGGCATTAGTATAATTTTGGGCCTTTATAATATCATTTAATTCTTGAAGAGTGCTTGTTATTTTAACAAAAGTATTGTACGCATTAGCAACAATATTTTTTCCCAAAATAATTTCATGTTCAGGAGGAAAAGGAGACTGTGTAGTAGTCCCGTTAACAGCCTTCATCCAAGGCTTGGTTTTTAAAACTAAAACTTTTTGTTCAGTTTTTTTGATTAAATAATCATAAAACCAAGTGACAAAGGGAATAAAATTTTTATCTCTATCTATCTCAGTATAAAATTTTTCTTTAAATAAATTTTGTTGGTTTTTATCAAACCTTTTAAAGTACCAAGATCTAAAATTTTTGTATCTGGGAAGTCTAAATTCATCATTGATGAATCTTCTGAAATCACTACCTGGGCTACAATCCATGGAAACTCATTTCGGATTGTGTAGGAGATTTTCTACTATAAATTCCTTGAGGAATATTATTATCACTGATAACAATATGTTCTACAGTGTCATTATCAAAGTCTTCTTTGATTTGAGAAGTAGACATTCTACTAGAAAAATTTGAAACTTCATTAGCTGTTTGATATCTTGAAGAAGTAGAAGATAGACTTCTAGGTATTCTAAAGGATCTACTTGAAGCAAATCTAACTTCAATATCTCCTTCAGTATTTTGAACAATTTGATCAATATTATTATTGATAATTGGTTCAGGATTAGTTTCCTGAGGAAGGTTCCAACTTTCAGGAAAATTTATTTCATCCCATCTAATCAGCCTATTAGTGGCAACGTTAGTTGTAAGAAGATTAGTATTAACTAGCGTAGTAGTTCCAGGAAAACTTATTTGTTTAACTTCAGGATTGAGTGTGTTGATAACTTTATAAAAAACTCTATAACACACAGCTATTATTTCACTGCCGGGTTTAAAATTATAACCAAAAGTATGAACTTTAAGTTCCATAGCATCATAAAGATTTTCATCTGTCATAGACAAAGTTAAATTAGGTTTAACATCAAACCAAATAGGTCCATGGCAAAGACTGGTTTCTATAACTCCAGCTAGAGATTGTTTGAAATCTCCGCATCTACTGTCTCTAACATAAGCCATAATACTAGCATTTAAACCTAATAAGGTTAAAGGTCTGAAAGAGACTTGTATTAATCCAATATGGACATAATTATAAGTTAAAAAGGTTTTTAAATCCTTCTTACTTAACAATCTTATAGTTTGATCAGTACCCCTGATACGGATAGTTTGTTCCATTTTCTTAATAGCAAACCTTGATGCTATATCAAATTTTCCAAAATTATATATTTGGTTTGAAGGAACGGATGGCATAATCCATTTATTAATTTTATCCAAAGATTGAGGATAATCTATAAGATTTTGGTTTTTAACCAAATTATCATCACAAACTGAATTATTATCTTCCATGAAGATAACTATAAGGTGTGTTATGGTTTATTGATTTAGTTAATAAAACTAGGTAAGAAGGTAATATTTGAAAGTAGTTTCATAGTATAAAAACAAATAGAGAATAACGAAAACATTGACCCATAAAAAGTTCTGGTAAACAAACAAGCCAAAAAAGAGCCAACTCCCTTCCCTGGGAAAAAACGGCCACAGGCGAGGATAAGCCAGACATGGATTAATGTTATCTTATCATCATTTGTTCTTATAGAACAATACTACTTTTTAAATATAGTATCCTTACTTAGTTATTAATAACTAGATCAATAGACCATAACCACAAATTAGTTACACATAAAGAAGATATATACCTGAATCGTCAAAAGGCGATGATACCAAAAGAGAAATAAACTCTTTAAAATCTTTCTTCATATATTACTCTGTTAAACATCTTCAATTTCCGCTGTTATAAATCGACTTTTGGTATCATCGCCTTTTGACGATTCAGGTATATATCTTCTTTATGTGTAACTAATTTGTGGTTATGGTCTATTGATCTAGTTATTAATAACTAAGTAAGGATACTATATTTAAAAAGTAGTATTGTTCTATAAGAACAAATGATGATAAGATAACATTAATCCATGTCTGGCTTATCCTCGCCTGT